>JAVXUL010016164.1:0-12120 GCA_035590515.1 Trichilia minutiflora
TATATGTCCAATTTAGCCTACCATTGGTAAAAAATCAATGAAATTTAATCTTCATTTTCCTATTCTCACACCATCTCAATTTCACATTCAACTTTAATCTTATCTATCTGAATAATTTTAATTGAGTCTTCAATTTTTTTTTAATCACACATTATACTCTTTTATATAAAAAATACATCAAATACCTCATTTCTTGTTTGTCACTTATACAATAATTTATAACTTAATCAAATATACAATTAATATAATTAATATACTAATTAATATAATTTATGAACATAATTAACTATTAATTTTTTATCGCGTTCTTATAACGTTTTATATTTATACAGTTTTGGTCTATTTTACACTTGCGCATAAGCATCAAAAGTCAAAAGCAATGAAATTTTTTATAGATAATTTTCGGTAATAATTTTTTATTATAAAAGTATGTAATTTTTTGCTAGAGTATTTTATTGGTCATAATTTTTTTAATTAAAAAACTGGTTATAGATAAGTTTGTAAAATGAAGCCTTTTTTTTTTTAAGGTACACTTATGTTTGTTTAAATACATCTACACCATGCATTGCGAGGTTTTGCATTTTTTAAGTCAGTGGGTGTAGTCAGAATGCTTCTGGGCTTCTGGGTGTCGTTACTATTGTTCAAGAACAGATAAAATAGTGGAGTAGGTCCATGTATAATGCGGCCGAACAATGTTCATTACTATTCTTGCAATTTCACCGTTGATCTTTTCAAAAAATCGCAGTCCAGATTGAACAGTCTAAAAGCCCTGTTATCTTAGTATATCATTTCCTATCACTTCTTTCTCTGAAATCCAAATCAAACAACTGATTCTACTTGGGTTTTATTCAGTCCAAAAATTTCCCAAATTTATTAAAAAAGAATGTAACTTTGTTACACAATCAGCTAAAAAAAGATAGGCTTTTTGGTGTAGAATCAACCAATCAAGGCTCAAACACTTGACGCATCGATTGAAAATATCTTACAATCAACTTCCCTCACTCAGCTACAGCGCTATACGCACCAAAATATATGTGGCAGATAATCCATTTTGGGTAACTGTTAGAAGATCTATAGATTTTGGCAACAATTGTCAGGTTTTTGCTGCTCCATTTCAGGTATCTTTATCTATGCCTTTTTCAAGTTTTTCTATACAAATTCGTTATCTCGTTCTAAAAGTTTTTGTGCCATTGGTTTCTGGGTGGTATCGGAATGAATTCAATTCATGAAATTAATCTTGTCTATATATTGGTTTTCTTTTTTAAATGTTTTTTTTTTTCGTGGTATAATTTTCTTTCTTTATGTTATTTTGGTGTATTGGTGTCTTCGTGACATTGAATTTAAACTTTTTTAATTGGAGTTATATTTTTGTATGCTTTCTTGATATTTCGTGCATTGGTTGTGTTGTTTTAGTGGCATATGGTAATGGAGGTTAATGGGATGTTTGATTTCAGGCTCAGCAGCAGAAGAATGAGAAAGATAGTAGTGGTCCACGTTTAAATGATCAAATAATGACCAGTTCATTAGGCTTGTGACCGATGAAGGTATGCTTGTTCTAATTGGGATTGCATTTTAAGTTTTCTGAAGCAAAGTGTGTGATATATGTCAAAGAATGTAATTTTATAGTAGCACAACGTAGAGATAGGATTAATGTTAGACAACCAGTCAAGAAGAAATACAGAATTCTGGAGGGGCCAGTTACTTATTCTTAATGCTGGGTTTTGAGGAAATGATAAGCTATATGCAGCATTTCTACTATAACTTTTTGGTAACTGCAATACTTGTGTTTCGTTAGCTTTGCATGTAGGACAGTAGTAAAAACATTGGTAGTTGTTAATGATTGTGTATGCATGGTATGCAGGGCATAGAGTCGTATCTAGGCATGAAGCACTGACACTTGCTAGGAAACTCAGACTTGATTTGGTTGAGGTAATGTTTTTTTAATGCTTTGGCCATTTTACTCTTAGCAGGTATCATGCATCATGCTTTCCAGAGAAAATGATAGAAGAATGGCTACAAGTGGAAGTTTTGCAATTTGGAACAAGTTCTCCTCATAAGTTGTAGTTGCTTTTGATGATGTCTATCACTTCCGTTATTTTAGCCGTGGAATCTTATAACATGCTCGAAGATGCTCAATGTTTATATTTATTTTAGCTACCATTAAGGCCATAAAAGAATGTTCTTATGTTTTACAGGTTCAAAGATATGCAAATCCTCCTGCCTGTAAGATCATGGACTACCCATAAAGAGAAGTACAAAAAAGAAGTTAGGGAAAAGGTCCTTACAAAAGCCAAGGTCTGGAAATTGTGGATTCTTCTGCCTTAATTTTGGTTGCTTTAAAGTTGATGCAAATACTTTGAGCGAGAACACTGATCTTGTTATGATACTTCTTATTTTAATCATTGAGAGTTTATTCTGCTCAGTTGTACTCAGTTGCCATTGTATGTAATCTAATAGTGTGAATGTCAGAATTTTTCTGCATTTTGCTTTTCATAAAATATGGTCGTGGTTATACAGAGAAATAATTTATTTCTCTCTCTCTATATATTTTAGTAGAGGATGCAAAGATTCGAGTGCTTCTTATGCAAAATACTTCCTTGTTTTCCTGTGGTTTGTATATGTGGTTCCTCTTTCTACTTAATTTATCCTGCATGTTTCCAGTGAAGAAATTGCATACAAGTTCTCTGAAAGAATCATCCAGCCATGGCCTGTGTTTAACATTTATGTTATATTGTTTACTGGTGATGTTTTTGAGCAAATTGTGCAACTTAATTTTTTATGCAGTCTGACAAGACTTTGAAAAAGGGAGATTACAAAGAAGTTAGATTGTCAGGGAAAATTGTAGGTTACTTAAAAACTCTCTTCCTATTTTCTTTTATCCACACCTTTGAAAATGCTGAAATTATGTTAAAGGATGAATCTATTGACAGCAATGAGAAACATTTAAGCATAAAACCACCTAGTAGATGTCTGCTGATGAAACTAGATTTGAACGCCCTCATAGATTTTGTAAGTGTTCAAAATCCAACATATCTATCAATTAGGAAACTTGTTTGAATCCTAAACAGCCTATTAATTCATCCTTATGACTATTTCTTCAAGAATAGTGTAAAAATTGGAAAAGTATCTTATCATGGTATACTCTGATATTAATAACACAATGGTGTGTTGACAAGTAGGATAGTGAAAATTGTTCCTTTAACAACTGCTTTTGTTCTAGAGCAAAAAGACCTGAACACGAAAGCAAATACAGTCCAAAGATTGATGGAGCAGGGGTTATTGGGGTAAAGGTACTTTCTATTATTCTCTAATGGGGTTCCTAAAGTTAAATGATTTTGTATTGTGTAATTTTCTGGTTATTGGGTGCATTCTATGTCAACATCTCATTTGGGTGATAATGAATTTTGCATCATTATTTCTGGTATTAGGAAAACAGAACAGAATTTTCTGAGCTTTGTTTTTGCCTTTCTTTTTTCTGATGTATCTTCTCTCTCTCTCTCTCTCTCTCTCTCTCTCTCACACACACACACACACACACACATACACACATACACTCTGGTACACTCATATTCAGGTAACATGCCATAAATTAAGTGCTCCTTATAATGGATGCATGTAGTATGTGACTAGGTCTCAGTTTGTCTAAGTTGTGCCCTGTTATGCATATATGTGTGTATAGACACACAAAAGTTGTCACATTATGTATGTATTGAAATTATGTTGTTTTGCAGAATTTGTTGAGTGTATATGTCTCCAAAGTCCTGAAATTGAGGTTGTAAAATTTTACCTTTATCTGTTTTGAAATTACTTTATTTTCTTTTCTGGTTCCGAACAGTGTATGGCCTTGCCTATTGGGAAAAAAATAAAGCCGAGGACTTTGGAGGCTACTTATCTCGCCTCACTGGTTTGGTGCTTACATATATCTTCAGGTTCTTTTAGTTGTATAATATAATCCTGAGTTGGCTGTTTTCTTTTTACTTCAGTCTCCAACCTTTATCTTGACCAATTGCAGATTGCAGATATATCTGTTGCAGAAAGTGGACCACATGTGGAGAGAAAGCAGGCATATATTATACTCAGGTGTGTCAAATTTGGTCGACCAAAGAAAGGTGGTGTAAAAAAATTGCCGGATATTGGGGATGCCAGTGGTGTCAGTAAGACTGCTACTTAGAAACAAACTATTGACCATTCAGGTGGTATTCCTAACCCTTCATTCTCTGAATAAGATCCTGAAGAATTTGGCTTAGAAAGTGAAGATGAGACATTTATTGATGAAGTTGACCTGCCTTCATCTCCTCCAATGGTAATGTCGGATAAAAATATTGGAAAAGACAATACAACATGGTTGGTTTCGAATTCAAGTGATGATTTCAACAAACTAGTTGACCTTGCTAATGATATGAAAGGGTAAAAGTAATGAATGCCGGACCAGAAACAGTTCACCATTCTGTAAATTTGCATGCTTCAAATTTGTCATGGCCCAAGCCAGTGGTCTGTTTTTCAAGACCGGGCACACCTCAATCTACCCCATGGTAACCTTTCCCAGTCACTGAAAACAGGTACCAAAGAAGTGAAACAAGGAATCAGTTCCTGCAGAAATCAGTTGATAATCGAGGGCTAGGTTTGAGTCAGTCATTCAGGTTAGATCCACCTCAGTTTCCCAATCAAAGAAGGCAACCGCTGCCAAACATGATCATATCGCCTTCAATGGGAGAACAGAAGCAAGGTTGGACTGATGCTTTAGTATTTAGGAATTCAAACCTTCCTCATAGCATGCCGAGGCAAGAGCTGTCTCATCCTCAGGTTCCCAATACCCAAGCAACTGGTTATGGAATTTTCAGCAGTGCAAAAGCAAATGCTCCTGCAAGGTACGGCAGGAGTTGTGGCAAATCAAAACATTCCTGGTTTAAAATCTGATAGTAACCAAAGGCCAGACCTCAATAATGGTGGAGAGGGGAAATTTGGAATATTCATTAAATAGAACTCTTAATGCACAGCTTATGTTCACCAAGCAACAATTGAGATGAAATAATGAAATATCCGGTGCGAGCAACATTTTTGGTAAAATTCCCCACTTATCATTTATGAATCAATTCTTCAATCCTCCTCTATCTTCTCTGCATCTGGTATTTATGCTTAGTTCTAAGGGTCTGGAATTTTTCAATATTCATTACTGATTATCCTTTATCAAATGAGTTTTTACGTTTGTATTGATATCTGTAAAATCAATAACAATTTTGGGGTTTGTACTCTCATCTGGGAGATGACACATAGATTAATAATAAAATATCATTTTCTTCATTTAGTTCTTGTTTCCATACCAGTCTCTGTGGAAGAATACATGCTGCTAGAATTTTTACTTTGTTTTCAGAAGAGAATAGCATGTTGCCTTGCGTTGCTTGAAAAAATTCAAATATAATGCTTTGTATCTTCTGAAAAAGGTTTAGATATTATGGCTCCATTTTAGGTGTGGTAGTTTTTAGCTGTGGCTGTTGCAGAACAAGAGCTATAGATATTAAATATTAATATTATATTGAGTCTATTGATTATAGATTGTGTTCAGCAAATTTTAAGATATTAAGAATTCACAATATTTACGAATCATAAGTCAATTTGTAAATGTTCGAATGATTAATTTATATATGATGATCATAGATATCAGTGTGTGCTTATAAAGCAATTGTTTATTTATTTCTATAATCACCATAATTATTATAAAAAAATTATTTATTTATATCAATGCTATAGTAAAATTTTTGCAATGGTATAAAAGAATTTGAATCATGTTATGCAAAGTTTTAGACTGAATTCTAATTTATGTTTATATAATTCTCAAATTTACTTTGTTAACAAATAAAGGGTCACTCTTAGGATGTGGCTTGGTGGTAAGGGCGAGTTGGAAGGTTACTTAGTACCGCAATCTCGTGTTTGAACTCTAGAGGGTGCACTTTATTGAAGTATCAAAGGTGGGAGGTCTGGGTTTTATCAGCTCTACTTTCACATCTCTGTCCTTGGACAGGCTAGATATCATGTAAAATGGCATGCTTGATCCTTTATTTGACTGAATGTCATAGATTGAAGGGGTGAGCTTGGGTTTTCCGGTTTAAAAAAATTAAAATAAAATAAAGAATGATAGAGTATTAATGGACTTTGCATAAATGGCATTGTTGCTTTAGGAACTAGTGAATGATCCGAGTTCTACAAGTCTAAAATCCAACCCAGTTCTCCACATTATAAAATTAATTGATGTCAAAATTATTATTTTTTGGGTTGTCTTAGTAAAAGTGCAAGAGAGGATTTGAACCACTTCAAGCATCTCTAAATCCTTTGCGTTTCAAGCTTATTTAAAATATCTTTTGTTGTTTCTGCATCATTTACTTCTGTTACTAAATTTTATCATTCTACAAGGCATTTGAGATTATTATCTCTCTAAACTTTAATGTAAATTACCATCACCATCCTAATAGACAAATGATACACCAGTAGCTTGCACAATTCTAGAGCCTTATGAACTTGTACCAGACTTTCAGTTAGCAAAGAATTAAAGAAGAAGAAGAAAAGAAGTCAAAGCTTTCCAGAACAATGAAGTTTTATTGATGAAAAGAATGAATCAAAGAATACATAACTACAACTAATCAGAAGCATTATATACAGCCGACAAGACCAAGATCAAGACCAAGAATCAAGAACACCAGCTCAGCCACTACTTAATAACTTGCACCTATAAATGATCTTCACACCCTGTCATGTAAATACCTTCTAACTACCTTCAGCCATTCAAACTTCTCTCTGATCAATACATCACTTAAACAACAATACACCTCACTTAATCTTGAATTATTATACAAAAAACTCCACCTTAATTCAAAGATTAAGTAACCTTCATTTCTCTGCATTCCAGCTACATACAGAAGTTAACTTTCCTGAATTCTACTGCCTTGTTATTCTAAGTTTCAAAAAGCTTAGTTCCTCATGAAACTTATATAACATCAGCATCATTCACTGATCCATTTCTCCAAAGTTCATTATCCTTAAACAGAGTTTGAACTTTTCTACAGCTACTACTTTGGTTAATGCATCTGCTGGGTTCTTACTTGAATGCACCTTAACCAAAGTAACTTTCCCATCAGCTAATAAGTCCTTGATAAAATGCAGCCGCACATCTATATGTTTTGTTCTTTCATGATGAGTTTGATGCTTTGCTAACTAAATGACATTATGACTATCATAATACAGGCTTGCTACTGTCTCTTCTATCTTCAGTTCTACAATTATGCCCTGTAACCATAAGGTTTCTTTTATGGCTTCAACAACTACCATATATTCTGCTTCTGTGGTTGACAGTTCAACCATATGTTGCAGTGAAGCCTTCCAATTTATTGTGCATCCTTTGAACTGAAACAAAAATCCAGTAACTGATCTCCTTCTGTCCAGATCAGCAGCAAAATCAGGATCAACATAACCAACTACCAGCTCTTCCTTTTCTGCAGCATTCGCATAAACCAGACAATAACCAAGACTTCCTTTAATATACCTGAGCATCCATTTCATAGCCTTCTAATGCTCCATCCCTGGATTGTTCATAAACCTGCTAACTAAGCTCACACCATATGCCAAGTCTGGCCTTGTACACACCATTCCATACATCAAGCTTCCAATTGCACTTGAGTATGAAATTCTCAGCATCTGTTCCTTTTCTTCATCTATCTCTGGACTTTGTTTCTTTGACAGCTTGAAGTGTGCTGCCAATGGAATGGTCTTGCATCCATCATCTTGAATCTGCCCAACACTTTTCTGAAGTAACTTTCTTGAGAGAGTTTGATAGCTTTAGCAACTTGGTCTCTAATCAAATCTATCCCACGAATTCTCTTTGCTGGCCTCAGGTCTTTTATATCAAACACAGAACTCAGCAGCTTCTTTAACTCCTGTAGCCTGTTCTTTCTCCTACTGGCTAGCAACATATCATCTACATATATTAGTAGAAACACCATATCTTCAAGATTTGATCCCTGAAAATATACGCAGTCGTCATACTCACTTCTTACATAACCTTTCTCCTTCATGAACTCATCAAATTTCAGATTCCACTGTCTAGGTGCTTGCTTCAAACTATATAATGACTTTTTTAACAAAAATACTAGTTTCTTTGAGTCTCTTTTGACAAAGGATTCAGGTTGCTTCATCAATATTTCCTCTTCTAGGTGTCCATGTAAGAAAGTTGTCTTAACATCTATTTGCTCCAAGTGTAAAGCAAACATAGCCACCAATGACAACATTAATCTGATAGAGACATGTCTAACAACGGGTGAGAAAACTTCTGAGTAATCTACTCCCTCCTTCTATGTGTATCCCTTTGCAACAAGCCTTACTTTGTACCTTATGTTATTTCGCACTTCTTGCTTCCTTTTAAAAATCCACTTGCTGTCAATCACTCTTCTGTTATCTGAGTTTTCAATGAGCTCCCAGGTTTCATTTTCTGTTAAGGATTTCATTTCCTCACACATTACTCCATGCCACTTATCTGCCTTAGGCCCTGTCAAGGCTGCTGTCACTGTCTTAGGCTCCTCACTGTCTACTTCCTTTGCTACCACTAGAGAGTATGCTACAAAATCAGCATACTCGTACCTACTTGGAGGTCTAACTAATCTTTTCTCCCTGTCCCTGGTTAGCATATAATTTGAGTCAGTAGCTTGTTTATTCTGGTCATCCACTTCATCTCCTGCTTCATCAGAGATTTTAGTCTTTTTGTATATGCTTGGTTCTATCTCCACCTTGATCTGTGTTTTCTGCATACTTGTATCTTCTGGGAATTCAACTTGTTCTTTACTCATGCCACCTTTAGTTAAACCTTCTTCTACAAACCTTACATCTCTACTCACTAGACACTTCTCTTCCCTCCCATTATGGCACCAAATCTTCCATCCTTTAACACCTTCAAGGTACCCAATAAAGATTCTTTTTACTGCTCTTGCTTCAAGCTTTCCTTGCTTCACATATGCAAAGGATGTACAGCTAAAAACTTTGAGGTTATCAAGAGAAGGTATCATACCAATCCATACTTTTTCTGGTGTTTTAAATTTGAGTGAGGAACAAGGACATCTATTCTGTAAATAGGCAACACTTGTAACAGCCTCACCCCAAAAAAAACTTTGACAACCTTGCAAACAAAAACATACTCCTAACCTTTTCTAGTAAGGATCTATTCATCCTCTCGGCCACACCATTTTGCTGTGGTGTGTGTCTAACTGTTCTATGCCTTTATATGCCATTTTCTTTACAAAGATTATCAAACTTGGTGTTGCAGAATTCCAGCCCATTGTTGGTTCTCAACACCTTGATTTTCTTGTTTTTTTGATTCTCTACCAGGTTTTTCCACTCAAGAAACTTGTCATACACCTAATCTTTTGTTTTAATTGTATACACCCATACCTTTTTTGAGTAATCATCAATCAATGATAGAAAAAAACTAACTTCACTTAAAGAGATAGTCTGTGCAAGCCCCCATACATTTGCATGTATATAGTCTAACACACTCTCAGAGACATGTCTTCCCTTTTCAAAACTTGACCTATGAAGTTTTCCCAAGACACAACATTCACAGAATCCAAGTTTATTCTCTGCACACTGTCCTAATGAGCCACTTTTCTTCAACTCAAGCAACCCTTTTTCTCCTAGGTGTGTTAGCCTTTGATGCCATAGCATCAACATGTTTCTATCTCTATCAGAGGTTGCATTTACATGTCCTGTTATCACTTCAGCATTCATTACATAAAAGCTACCCTTTCTTTTAGCCTTCATTACTACTAATGCCCCTTTGTACACCTTTAACACTCCCTCTTGAGCCTTAAAAGTACAACCCAATAATTCAAGTCCTCCTAAAGACACTAGATTTCTTCTTAAATCAGGAACAAATCTCACTTCTTGTAAATCTATCAAAGTACGATCCTCCAATTTCATCTTAATAGTTCTTATACCTCTCACTTCACAAGTAACTTCATTACCAAGTATGACCTTTCCTAAATTTCCTAATGTTAACTTAGAAAATAAAGGCTTACTTGGACACATGTGGAAGGTGCAGCCAGAGTCAAGAATTCATTCATTTGTGATGCTTCCTCCTCCAGATGATGCCAGTAGTAAGAAGGCCTCCTGAAAGTTTACCTCTGAAGTCTTGGTTGTATCCATCTTTCTGCTGAATTTTTTCTCTGACTTTCGATACTTTCTTTCTGGGAAACCCTCTTGAAGTGCCCCTCTATGTGACAATGAAAACACCTCAGTATCTTTCTTCTGGATTTTGATGTGTTCTCTTTCTTTCCTTTGCTTTCTTTCTTTTCAAGTCTGCCTCTGATGTTCAGTCCTTCTCCCGGGTACATCTTCTTGTTCTGACTTCTTTTATGAAGCTCTTTGGAACTTAAAGCATTCTTGTCATCACTCATTGAAAGTGAAGATCTCCTATAGAGTAGAGTGTCCATGAAATGCTCATAAGAATCTGGTAAGGAGTTTAGAATAATGAGTGCTTGGTCTTCATCTTCAACTCTCACATCTACAGTTTCAAGATCTATGAGTAACTTGTTGAATCTGTCCAGATGGTCCTCAATGGAGCCTCCCTCCTCAAGATGAAGAGTATGCATCTATTTCTTGAGATACAACCTCTTTGTCGTGGACTTTTGCTGATATCTATCATCTAACTTTTGCCAAATCCTTCTAGCAGTAGTTTTCTTGATCAACTCTTTCAAAACTTTATCAGACAGTGAAAGGATTAAAGCACTTTTTGCTTTTCTTTGAATTTCTTTAATCTTAAAGTCAGTGAGCTCCTTACCTTCAACTACAACATCTCAGCTTCCATAGCACAATCTAATCCCTTGTACTCAAGAAATGCTTTCATTTTTAATTTCCAAATGAAAAAATCATTTTCTCCAGTGAATTTGTCAATTGAGAACTTTGTGGTCACCATTTTATGAACTTCACGTTTCTACCTTCAAAACTCTGTTTGTTATTCAGCTTTTCTGGTTGATCACGTCTAATAATTGCTCTGATACCACCTGTAAAATTTCATCACGATCCTAATAGACAAATGATATACCAGTAGCTTGTACAATTCCAGATCCTTAAGAATATGTACCAGACTTTCAGTAAGTAAAGAATTTAAAGAAGAAGAAGAACTCAAAGCTTCCAGAACAATGAAGTTTTATTGATGAAAAGAATGAATAACCAGAATGAATAACAGAATACATGACTACAACTAATCAGAAGCATTATATACAGTTGACGAGGTCAAAATCAAGAACAAGAATCAAGAAAACCAGCTCAGACACTGCTTCACAACTTGCACCTGTAAATGATCTTCACACCCTGTCATGTAACCACCTTCTAACTACCTTCAGCTATCCAATCTTCTCTCTGAACAATGCATCACTAAAACAACAATGCACCTCACTTATTCTTGAATCACTTCATAACACAAAGGAAGAAGTCAAGTTTCAACCTATCGTAACCCTACCTTTGATTTCAAACAGGGCTATAGGTTAATGAGGAAGAAGATAATTCTATAACCAGCTCTACTATCTTCTGATTGTAACTAAAAAGAAAGAAAAGAAAGATTCTATAACCAGCTATTCTGGTGTCTTTCTGGACATTATATCAGTTGACATTCTCACAACTGTCACACATATTCAAACTAATGGTAACTGATGTGCTCTATAGTGATCACAAGTAAAAGTTGTGTCTACTAAACACTTCAACTTCTCGACTTTCGAAGTGTAAGCACAATGGTCCCAAACATACCCTAAAATGTCGTGTTCTTCATCAATTATATTTAATATTTTTGTTCATGCTTCTTAAATGGATTAAATCTTTGAAAATTCAATGTTTCTGTTGTTGATGCAATGTAGATGTTCAATACAAAGTAGTAAAATTGTGAAAGGCATTGTCCTGATTTGCCGAAAGCTCTCTGAGTTCCATATTTCTTAACTTTGGTGGGAAATTCAAATTATAATCTGACATATCAAATTAAAAATAATGTCTTTTTTTTTTTTTGTATGTGTGTGTAGGGGGGGGGGGGACATTGATGGATAAAATCACGTTATTAATGCTTTCCATTACGAATGTTTCAAGTCTCAATGC
>JAVXUL010016185.1:0-12119 GCA_035590515.1 Trichilia minutiflora
GTAGGTAGTTGTAACATTTGACAATTAAGTTGAAAACATTGACAAATGGAGTTGAAATATTCCAACCACCACAAAAATGTCATGGATGACCTCAAATCTGAATGATTCAGCCCCGTGGTAAACATGAAAGTTGTAGATATTTGAATCTTATTTCGAATGACACTTGTCTTATGTTAAGCCAAAATTTTTATCAAAAGATATGGGCTAATTACTGAAGTAAGGTTGGGTTGGACTAGAACAGCAATAAGACTTGATCGATAGTATCAAAAGTATAACATAGAATCCGAACTGATGGTTAGACCGAACATAAAAGATTTAGCCCAATGAGTTATCTTTCCAATGGATCAAGATTCACCTAAATAGCTCTCCTGGATGAAATATTATGTTCTTTTTTACATTCACTATACAAAAATCAAAATTAACTAAAATTACAAACAAAGTAAATTTTACACCAAAAGCTAGAAATATGCTTAAATGAAGAGAGTTAATTATACTTTGAAGTGTAAAATGATGAATTTAAATCTTAATACAAGCACACTTTTATGTACTCATCAGGCAGCAAAGGTTGAATATACGGTATATTGTCAAACAAGCTTAAAATTGTATCATATTATACTTATAACCTGATCTATAGCATGCAAACTTACATTTGATATTTTAGGGTATAAAGCATGCTAGAATGTTACATATCTGACTCTAAAAGTTATCTTAGGCACATCACTCTCTCTGATCCTTAACTGATAACATCTCGATCTCAAATTAATTTTTGAAAATATGGTGGAACATTGTAATTAATCAAATAAATCTTCAATTTATGACAATGGATATTTATTCTTAATAGTGACCTGGCTTAATTATCAATAGTCTATGCACAACCTTAGAGTTTCATCTTTCTTCTTAACAAATAATACTAGTGAATCCCAAGTCAATATGCTTGGCTAGTTAAAACCTTTACCAACTAAATCTTAAAGCTGAATTTTTAATTTCCTAATCTTTGTCAGTGCCATTTGATAGAGAGATAATGACATTGGTATAGTGTTTAAAACTAATTCAATGGTGAAATCAAATTCTCTTTTTGGTGGCAATCCTAGTAACTCTTCTAGAAATATATATAGGAACTATCATATCACTGGTACTTAATCGATCTAATACTCTAATATCAAAATGGTGATAACATAGGCCAAATACCCTTGGCACTCTTCTTCATTAGCATTTGATCTTCCATTATTTAAATTACACACTGTGGTAAGATGTTTTGCTCACCTATCATCATGATTTCTGGTTCTCTTGGTTTGTTAAAAGTAACTACTTAGTGAAATAATCAATTGTAACTCGATGTCTCAATAACGAATCCATTCTTAAGATGGCATTAAAATCTTCCATTTTTAATAGAATTATATTAGCGTCTAGTTTAACACTACTCACTATAACAACACATTCTTTGAAGCCTGTCTTTCTTAATAGTTTTTAACCCAATAGAGTATGAATCATTATTTTTTAATCCAAGGGTGATAACCTTTTACCCGTGTATAATGCAAATGAAGCATTGACAAGAGATTTGTTGGCACCTGAAATAATTACTATGTATGTAGGTTAATTGAATATAATGACTATAGTTATCACTATATCCACATTAACTTCAGCTTGCTCCTGATTTAGAGTAAACACCTGAAAGAGATATATGCTCTAAAAGCCAATCATGATATAATTTATGATTAAAATTTTAAAATCTCTTGAAAATCTTTTGATCAACAAAATGAGTATTTCTATTGATATTATTGTTTATCATGACAAGATGTATGTTTGATTTATATATTATGATAAAACCCATGGAATGTATGGAATGCATACTGTATGATGAATTTATATTTATGAGACTGTGTGATTGATAGCATCATTCCTAAATGTTCCTAGTTGTGGGACTATAAAGTGGGGCCTTTATAGTACTGAAAAGACTAGTATACATTATCCTTGTACTATACGATAGAGGATAGTTAATTTTGTAGATTACTTGTGTAGGGACACTAAAGAAAGTGTATAAGAGCTCATTAGTTGAGTGTGAGTTCACTGAACAGACTCACATGAATTATCTAAATGCTAGTTACACTTAATCATCAATTGGACATTCGTCGTATCAATTGTATAAGTGATCCTTAGACTTTACAACATCATGGTTATCTTATGAGTGAATTGCCATACTTTGATACTACTTAGGACAAGTCTATATTCAGACTTATGATAGGTAGGCATTGGATATGATGAGACATTCATAGAGGTATATGAGTGTTCAAGAAAGAATCTGTCAGTTTTAGTGTTTGAAGAGAATGCTCTATATAAATAATTCAAATTTCACTCATGAAGTCTTCGATTGGGGTAATATATTGTGTGTGATTGAGAAGTGTGTTCTTAATGGTGATACATAATAGAGTCGTAATCTGTTATTTATTATACATAGCATTAGATCTAAAAGGGTTTGAC
Source organism: Trichilia minutiflora (assembly GCA_035590515.1). Taxonomy (NCBI): domain Eukaryota; kingdom Viridiplantae; phylum Streptophyta; class Magnoliopsida; order Sapindales; family Meliaceae; genus Trichilia; species Trichilia minutiflora. Next base: position 2,479 of record JAVXUL010016185.1, read on the forward strand.
GATTATAGCATACCCCTGATCCGATCGGAGCATTGTGTGACAAAAAAATTGAATTACACAATAACTGATGACGAAAAGGTTGACTCTTGAAGCTTTGTACTTCATTATAATTTGGGGGCCATATTGCATGGCTAGGTGTCAATATTGGTATGTAGATATATTTAATTAATCTTGTGAAGATTAATTAAATAAAAGAATTAAAGAGTTTAATTTAAGATATGAGAAGAATGAAAATATTTAATTCGATCATATCGTCTACTATCGATTTTACAGTGAACTTGTAGAGTCTTACTACAAGTTGACTCTAAAATTCTCTAATTTGATTATGCATCACTTCAACATATTAAGCTAAGACAATTTGATTGGTTAACCTAAGCTTATGTATGATATAAGTGATATGTGTTAAGTTTTCATCATAGCAAATGAGAATTTGACAAGTGACATAATTTTGGCCTTATACTCAAATGACAAATGGAAGGTGGATATACATGAGATGTGTCTCCATATCAACCACACATTTGGCACCTTAATTTTTATGTATTTTTTATTTAATTAAATGAAAAATATAAATAGGTAATTTATGGATAATTATGGCAATTAATTGTCATTTATGAAATGAGAAAGAAAGAGAAAAGGGTTTTTCCTTCTTGTTACCGAATCTTTTTAGGCTATGAGATGGTCATTAAAAATTGATCATTTTGATCAATTAAAGGTGTATTAAAGTCTCTTAAGAAGTGATTTAGACTTTAATATAATCAATTTCAAGGGTTGAAATTGATTTCCGTGTGTTTAAAATCCTAGGGTTTTGAATGAAAACCTAATTCAATTAAAAGTTGTTTGATTGAAGTTATGTATGGAAATTGAGGGGAATTGAAGGTCAAGGGCATCACTCTCTAGAGAGAAGTCTAATTTGGCTTCTTAAAGCTTCAAAGAGTTTGAACATAAATCAAGAGAGCATGGAAAATGGGTATGTTTTCATATGGCTTTTATTTTGTCCAATTGTGCTCAATGCCTAGATCCTTAGCATGTAAACTTACATTTGATGTATTTAAGGCACTAAGTATGCTAGAAACTTAAAATGGTATCAAAGCATAGGGGCTGGTTATTGAGTACATTATGGATATGTGTTGTTGGGATGATGAAATAAGCTTAAATCTTGGTGAAAAACCAGTTGAATTCGGTTTTAATAGGCCAAGTTTGTGTGAAATGATTGGGAGTGTTTGCTGCCACTTTATTCCTTGGTTTTGTGATCATTTCATAATGCATTCAAAGTGTTTAAAATCTGAAAACTTTGGGTTTTAAATTATGTTGCATGTTACTGGAAGTGAATGTGCAAAAATAATCCCGATTTTGGCAAAAAAAATTGGATAATTTTCGTTTGCTTAGTATAACTTGCTGCCAGAATTTTTTCCAATGGTTTGAAATTATTTCGATTGCTATTTTGAGTCAATAAGGGTTTGTTTTAGATGTATATTAGATGTCCAAGTGTTGAATACCGAATATAGTTTACATTTTTAGCAATCGGAGCTAGTAGCGTAATTGTCGATTATCGAGTAGTTTTTTGATGAATTATTTCTTGTGCATTATACATCACCCAAATTATCCTAATAGGTTAGATTTGGCATAAAATTTGATGTTTTGATAAATTATTCATGAGTTGAGTGATTTGCAAAAAAAACATGCAATATAAATTATCAGATTTTCTAAAATTGACCATAAGCTCATTTTAATGTGTAACTTGATGCTTGTTCGAAGTATGAATATTTCTTATAAAATTTTCATTAGTAATAAGAGTTATTACATTTAAGGATAATTGTTGAATTATCAATATTAATGAAAAAGAAATATTAAGAACAAAAATAGGTTTTGTTCTCAAATTTGGTCGAAACCAAGTGCTTTGGAAAAGGTGTCCAATTTTGATGATTTTGATCAATTAAAAATGGATTCATACCTGTTATGAAGTGATCAAGGCTTAGATAAGATTAATTTCAAAAGTTAAAAATTGATTGATTTTTGTTAAGGCTAATAAGGTATATGTAGAGAACTTGAGTGTCAAGTATGAATAAGTATAATTTTATTTTAAATGGTTGGATGTACATCATCTTGTTTGTCTGCCCTTGGCTAAAATATTCATATGATGTTTGTGCATTACATGTTAATGTAAGTAGTTATGAGTGTTATAAGCATGTAAAAATTAGTGAGACCTTTTTAATAACAAATCCCTTTGTAATTAATATTAAATGGTAATGTTGAATATTGAAAATATTTGACATAGCCTTTCTAACATTCATGTGTTTATTGAATTTGACAATGTGATGTGGTTTGTTGTGTCACACAAGGCCCATTACTTTTTCATCATGAATTAATACATTTTACATGAGATGTTTGACCTAAGTGTAGTCATATAGCTTTGTTGTGTCACACAAGGGCTATATGATGAGACATTGTTTATAAGAAATGTTGGTTTCACTTAACTGGAATTTATGATTTGTTATGTTACATAAGATCATAAAATTCTAGAGGCTAAATAATATTGAAAGTTGTATGAGTTACAATTGATAAAAGTTTACCTACCTTGTTAAGGAATGCATGAGGAGTTGTGTATGTTATTTAAGTTAATCGGGATTCTAATACCTACTAAGAAATAATGAGATTCATTTTTCGATTTGCATATTAAAGGGTTAGGCATTTCAAAAAAATAGTAGAAGCAATTTTAGATTTAATTTATTTTATTTGTAAATTTCTATACTCATTATGATCAAGTCTGCAATGTTTGTGATGGTATGTTTAATATAATTTAAAGTTGTTTGCTTTTCATAATCCACTTCGTATAATGTTAGTTTATAAAAACTAAATAATCTTGAATTTTTCTCTTATTTGTTCCGCATAATTAAAATTTTTTAATGTGTGTACAAATTTCTATATTCTTGATTCTCTAATGGCTAAAGCCATACTAGATGGTGCATAGAAGAAGGAGAGAAAGAGATGAGCTCAGTAAAAAACTTATCTTTAGTCTCTCACATCTACTTTTAGTGATTTTATCACTAACTTTTATATGAACAATATTGATGCATCCTAAGTAGAGTTATATAATATGTTTATAATAGCTAAGGGTCTGATCTTATTAGATAAGAAATCTGATAAGGCTATGATAATAGTTGGTGATTCTTCTAGTTTTCAAATGAAAAGGCTAACAAGCTCAACAAGAAGAAAAAATCACAGAAATATAAGGGTTGGTTATAAAAGAACAAAGGAAAAAAATCAGAGATAATGCCTAAAAGTTCATATTTCTATTGATAAATGGATGGGTATTGAAAGATAAATTGAGAGCATTATCTTGCAATGAAGGCAAATAAGAAACAAGTTGTTGTTTCAAGCTCTTCAGGTATGTTTGTGGTTGAAATAAATTTGATAGAAAAGAATAGTTTCTTATGGGTATTAGATACCAGATGTGCATATCATGGTTATGATGATGTGCAAAATTTGACAAACGTCAGACATTTGCAGAAGGGATGAGATCCATGTGCATATTAGCAATACAACAAGAGTTGCTACGTTAGCTATAAACACTACATATATGATGTTGTTTAATCAACTTACTAATAAGAGAAAATGAGATAATTGAAATATGACTACTATATGGCATTGTTCATTAGGTCATTTTAGTAAGAAAAGATTTCACAAGTTAATTTAAGAGTGTTGCTTGGATAGAAGTAATTGTTAATCATTTATAGTTTGTGAATCTTGTATTATAAGTAAAAATGATACCTATGATATACTAGTATACTCAGTTGAATTTGTGTATGGCAATTGAGGAGAATTGAAGGTCAAGGGCATCACTTTCTAGAGGGAAGTCTAATTTGGTTTCCTAGAGTTTCAAAGAATTTGAACATAAATCAAGAGAGCATGAAAAATGGGTATGTTTTCATATGGCTTTTATTTTGTCTATTTGTGCTCAATGCCTAGATCCATAGCATATAAACTTACATTTGATGTATTTAAGATACTAAGCATGCTAAAAACTTATAACCCTGGTCTGAACTCTGTCTTGAGTCTTTTATGCGCCTTACAGGATTGTAGATGAACTACTTACTTTGAACTTTTACCACCAAAAGCTACAAGTTAACTCATTACTAGTTGTTGCTAAGAAGTAGGATATTGTCTCACTATCAATTGACCACCTATTTTCACTCTGCTTAATCTAGGATAGAACTTTTTCTTATGAGCTATCTATCTAATGATAACACACAGACAATTATTGACATGACCATTGTGGTACTGCCTATAATTAATGCATTTGTCTATTCTTTGACTCTGTCTCAAACTCTATATTGATCTTTAAATCGATAATCCAAATCTCGATGATTTCTAACCCTGTGGAGAAAAGAAAGGATTACTCTCAGAACTAGTAGTAAAAGCACTACTGAATAAGCTGTTGCTGTGACTTTTCTTTAATGACAAGTCTATTTGTATACTTAAGTATTTCTTTTTTTTAAAATATGCCTTAAAACTTTCTTTCTCCAACCAATTTCTCAATCCTAAATGTTATCCGCATCATTTCTGTATAGCCTTGATTACCTAATAGTGACATCTTTTTCCTTATCTCAAAACTCAACCCTCCTCAAACTTAATGCACAAAATCTCTTCATTCATTAATTCTGACACAAACTCAACTAACTCTCTCAAATATATCTTATACTCAATCACTGATTTACCTAACTATTTCAATCTTAGGAACTTGTGTTTCTTCTGATTACTGTAAAATAGATTATAGTACTAATCCTGAAATTCTTACATGAAATTATCCCAAGTCAATTGTACTTGATCTAGATTCTACATTGGCCCATCAAATGACTATACCACCCTTCAATAATTAGATGACCACCTTTAATTTGTACTTATATTCCAATTCTATATCATTTAAATCACCTTCCAGCTTCTTAAACCATCTATATTCTAGTATGACATTAGTGGTACTTTTGAAAGGTATACTTCTTAATTGTTTGGTCTCTTTTATTAATTTAAAAAGCTTTAGGTCGTTCCTGATGCTTTTACTACTATAGGCGCTATAGTAGGTGTTGGATTTAGAAAAGGATATGGATATAGCATCTGTTTAGGTTCAACCTGAGCCTATGCAAAACTTTAAGTGTTCTAATATGCAATAACGATGGCCTATGCTTTAGGTGTCATAGGAGAAGTCATTCCTACTCCCGATTATGGATATTGAGGTGGAAGAAGTGCCTGAGGTTCCTTAGGCTCAGGTTAAGGCATATACGAAGTAGCCTCTTCTACTGTATTAAGAACAATTTTCTTTTGAGGTTTACCTTGCCCTTGTTTAGATATTAACGATATTGTTACTATATAAAAAAATAGAGGGCTTAATTTTACATATACCTTATAGTGGTAATACATTTATATAACTTGATTCACTTTGTCCACTGGAAAAATTTTTCAAATAAAATAAAATCATAAGTGAAAATCATTTAAATTATTTTAAAACAATTTTGAATATTTCAGAAATCCTTTTAAAAACCAAAGGCTCTGACACTAATAAAATTATTATTGTTGATTTGGAACCAAATTAATGATGAATTGAATTGTTTGATTTGAGATAAAAAAAGTCAGATTTAAAATTGGATAGATTTAAAAAAATTTTGTACTGTAATTTTAAACTGTTCTAGTAGGTACGTAAATGCCTTAATTAAGAACAATCATAGATCCATGGTAATAAAAATACATTATACTCAATAAAATGTCCAATAACTAAAAATCCTCAATTATTACAATTCATTTTCAATTAAAACTAACTTGAACTTCAAAACTTCCATTACTTTTCTATTTCAAAATAAAATAAAAACACTTTATCTCAAGTGCAATCTAGTGGACCAAATAGATAAGAATACAAGTTGTGTAAGATTTTATACTTGAGATTTATCAGTCTTAACTGTGTATCACTACTCGAACGCATAGCTAAACTCTAATGTACCCGAAATTGAGAGAGGAGTATGATGAGTATATGGGAGAATACTCTGTAAGTAAACAAAGTTAAAATTAAATAATAGTTTATTTTTAAAATATCGTATTTATAATTACATTTATAAAAACATTTAAAATAGGTTAAAATAAAAATGATTTGTTGTTATTTTGAATAACATGTCCTGTTTGTAGAAAATGCCAGATTAACCACACTTCTTGGTTTTTACTATGGTTCGAAATAACCCTAAGATCGTTAGTGGATTTTATAGAAATAAAAATAATGATATTTTATTAAAACGAATCTAAAAAAATGAATGCATGTTATTTATTTAAAAAAAAAACTATTCTATCACTGACGTTGGTATCGAGCAGTCATATAATAACATCTGTGACTGTCCTCAACGAGACTCACAAGTAAGCATATCACTGTCTCACAGTACCATCAATCTTATCCCCTTATACCTGTCCCCACATATGATATCTACTAATCTAGGCGGCCTCTATCTAGGTTTGTAATATACGAGTACTTTGTAACTATAGGCCATCATATATTTTCGTCCCCCTTGATCGTATCACCCATGTATATTAATATGCAATCCACAATGATTATGATAATCATATGATTATTATAAATTTATAAATCAATTAAGATACATATTCGATTCAAATTTAGCCTCTGACTATAATCCACATAATATATGCTCCAAAACAGGCCATAGATGTATATACATATAAAATAAAAATAATAATAAGTAAAAATCTAATTTTCTAAAACAATAAAAATATTAAGTTTGTCAAAAATGGTTTAAAAGAATTAGAACATATAAAAATACATTCACTCACTATTTAAGAAAGATATACAGTCCCTATTATCCCTCTCGATGCACCTTTTACGGTATGATCTGTGCCTAATTCATATACATGAGGTTACCTATATTAATATATATTTTAAATGATGTAGATATGCTTATATGGATGCATATGAATCCTAGTTTTGGTTTTCTAAATTGATACTAAATTATCGAGGCATAATGAGATTTACAACAATTTAACAAGTTTCCATCAATAAAACCCTATGGTCGATTCGTTAATCAACAATTTTCGACAATTCTAACTTTATACGATAATTTCATCTTCGATTTCAATTTTACCCTTTTTGTTGTTTTTGACTCTTTTGACAATTCAACTTTTAATTAACTTGTTTAACTATCCAATACGCTAAATTTGATATAATTAATTGAATTTGATCTATTTTTTGCAAAACCCTAATTGTATGATGATGAGTTACTATTGTTCATTATATCCAAATTTTTTTAATTTTATAATTTCGACAATTCAATCACATATAAGAATATTTTACATCCTAATTAACATAATTTGAATTAAATTTTTACAATTAGAACAAAAATTCACAGGTAAATAGTAAATCTTAAAATTTTTAATTTGTTCAATTCGCCAAATTAACGAGTTAAATAAGTAAAGAAACTTATCAATTAATGCTTAAGACTATCAAGAAGCTTTAATTTGCTTAAATTTCAAAAAGTTTTAATTTAGAACACAAACTCTATTATTCAACCCACTCCTATTTTTGCTTAAATGGTAAAAATAATGGTACTAGGTTGTAAAGGACATCAAAATTAGTGGGAATGGTGCTGAAAAATTAAAAAAAATAGAAGAAATAGCAAAGAAATTAAGAGGAAGTCATTCAACAAAATTATAATTTATAATTTAATTTTTAAAATTTAATAAAAATAATTTAAATACTTTATTTAAATTAATAAACGGCCATAACACTTTCTAATATAAAAAATTTAATTTATAATTTTATATTCATAAATATTTTTCAAATAAATACAAAATTTAAAAATTTTAATATATTATACTTTATATTAAAATAATTTATAATTTATTTTAAATATTAAATTTAAAATATTTTTATTTTATATTTGTTTGGGAAGAATATATGAGTGACACGTGGGATCTCTTTAGGAGGTATTTCAACCTCTCAAGAGAATCTAGTTTTGGTCCCAAGGAGTCAACCTCTCAGGAGAATCCAGCCTATAGTCCCAGAGAGTTGACCTTTTAGGTGAACACATATCCCTTCCCCCTAGGGGGCATCCGACGACCCTCAGGCAGTTTACCCTCGAACTCAGGGACCTGCCCCAGCTCCCAGGTGTCCAGCGGTTGAAGCCTTCAGGCAGGGTAGCAGCCGAAGTCCTCAGGAGGTACGCGTCACCCCAAGATGGACCCATCCATCTTCCAAAAAGTGCAGGATTAGCCTTACAACTATAGTAGCCTCTCAGGGAAAACATCTCCTTTTCATCACGTGTATACAGTCTCGACCAGAGAACCCCCAGTCATGCACCCATATTATAAAAAATGGGAATAATTGCTGATATAGCATGCCCTGTGATAGGAGTAGATACCTTGCCCTAGGAGTTGTCTATCCCATCCTCCATCCATTTTTAGACAATGTGACAGTAGTAGACTTAGGTTTTACAGAAATGTCAGTTGAAACATTAATGGAATGTGGCTACACATTGTCCAAAGACATTAGAGTCCCATCATTCCCATTCTTCGATGCCTAGTCGCCATCACCTGTTGACCTATGTGTTTTTGATGATGAGCAAATTATTTTGTTGATAAACAAATGATTTATTTGATTAAATTGTTTTAATTATTGTGCATTCATTTGATTGATTATAATGCTTTGATTGTGCTTTATGAAGCTTAATTTATGTTTATATATTGAGCATATATTGCACTTGATGTTTTTGGTTGAGAATGGTTGCTCACAGGTGCAAAAAATCGACATCAGTTCAAAATAAGCTCAAAAGTATTAATACCTTTGGAAACGTATCGATACCCTTGAAAGAAAGCTCAAATGTATCGATACCCTAGCAAACATATCGACACCTTTGTGACGGACTTTACGTCGTTTGCGTGGAAAGGTATCGACACCTTTGAAAACGTATCGATACCTTCATCAAGCACCTTTAAACATATTGATACCCCATCAAGCACCTTTGAGTTAGACATCCCTGAAGAAGAAAAATCAACCAATCGTATCGATACCTTTGCAAACGTATTGATACCTTCTTCAAATCAAAGCTATAACGGCTAGTTTCAGAGCATTTAATGAAGAATCAAAGAGCCGTTGGAAGAACTCTCCAAAGCTATTTAAAAGCTTCTCTCTCCTCAAGAAGAAGATGAGATGAACCAGAATAAAGAAAGAGAAAAGAAATAGAGGAAAATCAAGAATCATCTTTTATAATATTTTTTAGAGAGAGAAACTCTTTTTTACACTCATTGTATATCTGCTCTAATGAGAGAGAAAAGTTGTCTTAGCATTCTTGCTATATTTCGGTTACACTTCACCCGTAAAAAGAAGTTGTTTTGGGTTGTTCTTCACCCGTAGATATAAAGACGTGTATTTGGTTGCCCTTCACCGTTAAAGAAAGAGTTATAAATCTGGGTTACTCTCGACCCGTGCAAACGAAGAGATAGTAGAGCCTCAGCCTGGTGAAAACTGAGAGAGTGGATGTAGGCCTGGTTGTGCCAAACCACTATAAAATCTGAGTTTGCAATTCTCTCTCTCTATCATTTACTTTCTATTTTATAATTCTCTCTTTGTTATTTATTGCTTTATTTGTATATTTTATTTG
>JAVXUL010016206.1:0-12118 GCA_035590515.1 Trichilia minutiflora
AAGAACTTGGGTAATAAATTCATCCTTAGTGCTATATTATCAAAGTTGTTTGATGTATGCACAAAAACATGCAAAAAATGTGACATAATAGATCCTTATGAGTTTTTGAAAATTTCCTACACAATCAGCAAGCATGTTACATTTTTGTAAGGTTTAGAAGGGGAAGCTTTGCGAGTTCTAAGTTCTTCCCTTTGTCGGTCTTCAATAAAGATTTGTGTCCCACCTAGTCGGGTTGCTTTCTCACCTTACCCATTGGGTTACTCCTCATTGATTATAAGAAAGTCGTTGGAGATTCTCGTCGTTCGGTGGGCAAGGACTTTTGAACATTTTTTAGACCAACATAATTAAATCAATATTCAAACCAAACTCATTTCAAATGTCACATCTCAAATTAAAAACATAATTTCAAAACCATATATATATGTATGTAAAATTCATCGGATGCTCTAAAAACACAAATCATCAATCACAAAAAGGATTATAATTTACAAGCCATTTGAAGATTACTTAAATTTGTTTTCAAATTTTAATAAAAGATAAATATCAAAACTCAAATACATAAATAAGCCAAATAGATTTCAAGTGGACCATGAACAATATTATGAGTTAAGGAAAAGAAATTATACTTAAGGATGAGCAAATTTGCTCTAACTCTAATACCTTTACTTTCTACGCATTCAATATGTCATGAAACTAAAAAGTTATGGGGGTGAGTAGATAAATGTATATTCCATGAGTGGATAAAAGAATATGAATATATACACACACACACACACACACACAAAATCATCTATATATAAACGGTTAAAATTTATACTTTGTAAACTTAAAGGAATTCTAAAATAAATTATATTTAAATCAAGAAAGTTGTTTAGTTTGTTTAAAACATCGTCAAGCTAAATCAAAATTATTAGGCTGATTCCTTCTCTTGACGATTACTTGTGTTAAGGGTAATCTTAAGATCATCAGTGGATTTTCTATGTAAATAAAACCAATGCTTATGAAAGAAAAGATCCTTTAAGCAATTAAAAATAATATACTTAGTAGTTAAATAAAACTCATCCACCACTAATGTTTGCCTTGAGTAGTCAGATGATACCCCGCATGATTGTCCTCTCTTTTTTTTTTAATCTAGTAGTCCATTTCATCACAAATAAGATCATCATCCCTCTTATAACGGTCCCACCGATGTGTCACTCACTCGAACGACCTCTTCTAGGTTAGTTCCAGGCTATTAAATCCCTGTAACTACAAATAGCTCTTAGAACATAATATCGGAAGACTAATTACATAACCAAACTCACTGGTCATATTATCTCAAAAAATCAGTATCAATCTAAATCCAAATAAATCAACATGTATGTATATGTATATGTATATGCATAAATTATACAAAGTCCCAAAACAATAAGCAAAACCATCATAAATTCATCATAAATCAATCCACATTAATATCATATTAGGCCTCCCAGCCTTAATCTTAAATAATCCATAACCATTTATGAAAACAAGTCATAATTCTATATTGATTTTAAACATAAAATATGTATTAAAAATCATGTTTCTAACTTTCTAATGCATTCAAAACATTTAAATTTTGATAAACATTTAGAAGTAATGAAAATAATTTAAAAAGAATCCATTCATATCTTAAGAAGGGTATGGATTCCCTACTATCTCTTACAAAGAGTAAACTCCTCTCTCTCAGAGTTCATGCCAATGGTTTCTAGATACCTTAAAAAACTTCAATTGTCTTTAAATTTTAAAAGTCCCAAATTAGGGTATAAATCCTAATTTTTGCTCAAAATAAAAAATAACACTTTTAAGAAATAATGGATGTCAAATTATTGTGGTTTATAGTAAAAAAAAAGTAGATTGAACAGTGAAAATTAGATGATTTTTGTGAAAGAAAATGAAAGTTATAAGGAGAAGAGAGAAGGAGAAGGGCTTAGACTAGAAAGGAAGAAAAATGAAGATGAATAGTCAACCAATAAATTGGCTGTATTTATAATATATTCAAAAATTACGAAATTTTCATTAAAAGCATAAAAGGAGAAAATTCTATAAGGAGGGTGATTTTGTCATTTCTTAGGATATTTAAGATGTAAACCCCGTATTTTTTACCTAAGGGTATTTAGATCATTCTATCTTGAGGGGCATTTTTGTTATTTTTGTAAAAATATATGTTTGGATACTATTATTGAGCAATTAGGTCCATATTGATCTTTATTAAGTGTTTAGAGATGTTTTAGATGAAATTCAATGAAAATTGGTGAAGTTGGGAAATGTTCCCAAAGGCACTGACTGTACACTCGGTGTTGGGAACTAAATTATTATTGATTGAAAAATCTAATTGATGAAATATTTTATCCTAATTAAATTAGACTCAATAACTATCGATTAGAAATAAATTTGAGTTGAATCCGATATAGGATAAGGGAGAAATCAGTACCGAAATCGAAAGGACGAAAGCAAAAACTATGCGAAGATGGGGATAAAACCCTTAGCAATTGTGGTTGATCGAATGGCCCCTTTTGATCGACCAAAGTTTGAGAGATTTTTATTTTTAGAGGTTTCAAAGCCTTCGATCGATTGAATGGGACTTTTTGATTGATCGTAGTCTCGATTTTCTACCCAAAAGACCATTTTATCCCCCAACACCTTATTTTTTTAAATGAATTCAAAGATAAATGGATAATTTCATTTTTTTTATAAATTTAAAGACAAAGGCCTTTCCTATTCATTTTCTCCTATTCTCCCCCACATTCTTCAATTGGGGATATGCCTTAAATCCAATTGTGTTATAAGGATCAAGGATATTATCTATAGTAAATATATCTTAGTGATTAATTATAAACAATTTACGATTAATTATAAATGGCATTGTACTATCATTTTACATTTTTTTAGTTGCATTTTGTAGATTATTGTAATAATGCGAAATAATATCCCGTGATGTATTATGTATAAAAACTCTATCTATAAAATATTGTAGATATGAGAACAAAGTCTATGATTTAAATACATCTGAATAAGTTCTCAATTAAAATAATATCATTAAGGACAATGACATTGCATGATTGACATATTTTGTTATTGTCAATGATTAGCCTTTAATGCTAATAGTTGGGTGACAAGTTCATATTAGAAGAGTATAAACATGGGTATTATATTTAAGAACGTATTATTTGAATGTAAATAAACATGATGAATTATATGAGTGATTATCCACAGTCAATGGTTCATTACACAATCGTACTAATATACCACTTAGAGGTGTCTAACGGACCTGAATCAACGATTCTGAACAGGGTCAAAAAACCAAAGAGGTTGGAACTAACCTAAACAGATAATTGGTCCAGATCGATTTCATGGTTCATAGGTGATGGAACTAAATCGAAATCAAAAAGATAACAGTGACAGGCTGGTTCTGATTCAGAAACAGTTTGATCGTAGATTGGTTAAACTAATTTTTTAATTTAATTAAATTAATCAAAATATTTTTTACATTGTACAAAATTATATAAAAATACCTTTGACGATATAAATTATTATTAATTAATTAAAAAATACAATGAGGAGAATACTTTAGTCTTAACCTCATAATTTTTTTTACATTCAATCATATTCATACATTATAAACTAAATAAAAATTAAATAAGTTAATTAAATACTATTATAAAGAGGGGGACATTAGGGTTTACCTCATTAAAATTATAAAATTGAAATACTAATTACACAGTTAATTTAACTTTATTTTTTGTCTTCGTCTTCTTTATCCCATTTATAGGTAAAGTGTGCTATTGGAGCTTATTTCAGTTGAAGTTATTGTAGTTTCTTTTCTTTGTTTATCCAAAATACATTTGCATCTCCAGTACCTTTGGGGTCATTGGACTTCTATATGCGTCCAATGTTTGACCACTCAAATTGAATGCACTCTTTGATGAAACTGTTGACACTAGTGGTGTAAAAAAATCTCTTGTCATTCTTGCTAAGACAGGATACAATTGTGATTTTTCTTTCACCATTTTAAAATGTCAAAATTTACATCTTGTTCAACGGTTTGACCTTGCGTGTAGTACGAAAGCTCATTGAATGACAATGATGCTCTTCGTGGTCTTTTACTAACTTATATGTATAGATTAAAACTACAGTTAGAAATAATGGGAGTTGAAGAAGATGAAGCAAAATCCTCTTGACCTGTAAAAATGAAAGTACCCGTAAAATACACAATCTTGTAGTAGTGAAAAACATCTGACAGATTGGATGATAAATTTATTTTACACTAATAGATCCATCTTTGAATTTCATAACTCAAATGTTCAAAATCACTTAGATATAAAAATGAATAAAAATTGTTTCATAAGAATTTTATAACCAGAAATCTTTATCTTAGGGTCTAGATATAATGCAATGTAATATAAAAGTGGCATGTCATCATAATACTTCCTAAAATTTCTACTATACCCGACATTACCATATAGAATAATGGATGTGACATGTATTATTTAAATACATATACAACACTACACAATGTAGGATTTACATGATGCGTGGTTAGATAATATTACCCAAATAAAAGTTCTGTGACTTCTTTTAATATGGATAAGAATTGTAAAATAAGTTTTATAGTTTGAAAATGCTCCTTGGTTAATTCATAATCGTTCATTTTCATATTTTAAAATTTTATAATTAGAATTCGATAAGGCAAAATACTTTTGAGCATTTCATATGTAGAATTTCAGTTAGTTGGCATGTTTAGAATCAATTTTTTGGCACTCAAGCCGTGTTGATGGCATAATTTTCTAAATAATTGAGCCCTAACTGGAGCCGATCTTAAATGAAGAACAACACTCTTAATAGCATCAATCGTTGGTTTCATCAATTGTACACATAAGTTCAATAAATGACAAGCACCCCTATTATGAAAAAATCTTCCTTCTAGGTACGGGTTTAGTGCATCTAAAGAGTACATAAAAGTGTACGTGCACTAAGATTTAAATTCATCATTTTACACTTTAAAGTATAATTAACTCTATCATTTATACATATTTCTAGTCTTTGATATAAAATTTACTTTATTTGTAATTTTAGTTAATTTTATTTTAATACAATAAACATAAAAAGGCCATAACTTTTCATCCAAGATAGTTATTGAGGTAAATCTTGATCCAATAGAAAGCTAATGCATTGGGCTAAAAGTTTTATGTTTAGGCTAACCATAAATTCAGACTATAAGTTATATTTTAGAAGCCATCAATCAAACCTAATTACTGTTCTAGTCTAACCCAATCATGCTTCAGTATTTTACCCATATCTTTTAATTGAAAATTTGAATTTACCTTATATAAGTGGCATATGAAAGATGAGTCAATTATCTATAACTTTCATGCTTACTATAAAAGCTGAATCATTGATTTTTAAGGCCATCCATGATATTTTTATGGTGGCTAAAATTTTTCAACTTCATTTGTCAAAGTTTTCAACTTAATTATCAAAGATTATAACTGTCTACTTTGACATTTAGCTCTTATATTTGCCTATAAATAAGAGGCTTATTTTGTGTTCTGAGGATGAATAGAATTAGTTTATAATATATTTTTATAATAAAATTTTATTCTCTTATTTCTATATCTTTCTAAAGTACTAGTTAAGACTAAAAAGTTGATACTAAGGATGTATGGTATATTCTCTAGATCCCATATTTATTTTTAATGTTAAATTTTTTTTATTAATTGTACATCTATGTCTTGAAAAATATTTTTAAACATTTAAACTCTTTGATTTTTTTGTAGACATTTAGCACATTGAATGCTTTAAGATAATTTCCTTAATTCATTATAGATATATGTCACAAAAAATACTTTAAACATTAAATGTCTTAAATATTTTTACCAATTAATTTAAGGGCATAATTTTAATCAAATATTGATTTTTTTGGAGAAAATATGTTTTTTCATACATAAAATTATTTTTATCTTCCGATTGAGATAACTCTTTAGCTAATCTCAATTGAGTTAACATAAGGTATCTAGTTTACTACCATCATCCTAAAATATCAATTTCTAAAGCACTAGTATTTTAATTTGTATTTAAGTTTTACTTGGTAATTCTTTCTTTAAAATTGATCCATCATTTATTTTACCTTTGCTATTGAACCTTGGTTTGGATATAACCTAATTGAACTCTTAGAAAAAACACTCTTTATGGATACGACATTTGGATATACCAAACTATATTGAATAAGACTATCTATACTTTGTTATAATAATCTAATTGAGATCATTTATCCTAATTAGTAGACACTGAATTCTATTTTAATTTATCAAAATTATCAAAAATTGATGAATGTATAATAAAACCCCTATATATAGTATCCGGAGTTTTTGTTCATTATGCCTAATTTTTTAACTTCGTAATTTTGACAATATAACTATGCACACTCATACTCTACGTCCTAAATAACATAATTAAACTTTGGATTTACTCAATTGAAGCCTAAATTAAAAGCAGATGTACAGTAATCCTATAACTCAAATTCTTTGATTACTCAATTAAACTTGTAAATTGAGTTAGTAAACTTACTAAAAGCATTATAATTAACCTTGAAAAACTTTAATTTTGGCCAAATATTGAAAATCCTCTTGGCGTAAAAAGTGAACCCTAGCCTCTTTTATGCTCTTGGAGCTCGAATCTCTAACAAATCAACCAAATTAAAGGTGTTTAATAATAAGAGAATGTAGAGAACTTGATTTTAGATGACAATCGATAGTTTAATAGATGAAAAGTTGAATTAATTGGAAAGAAGTAGAGAGAGAAAACGAAAAGCTAGAAAAGAGAAGAGGGGTAAAAAAATGGGAGGTGGAAAATGAGAATTTCCCCCTATGCACCCATATATATAGTACTCCACAAAATTATCAAAATACCCTTAAAAAATACAAAAACAAAAATTTTTGAGGGCAAAAATGACCTTTCACTGAAAATTCAGCAAATTCAATCAAATAAATTAATCGATTCATTCACCGAACCTATTTTATTCGAACAAATTTTGTATTTCGTTTGGGCAAATTCTTTCGTGACTCTCTAAAAGATTTTGGCCATTCATTCATTCGAATGAATGAGGACTTTCATTTAATCATATCTATTAACTCGAGAGAATCCTTTAATTCATTCAATCAAATTCTTCTATCTTAATTAATTCAACTGAATTCTTTAATTCCTTTTGTTAAAACCTTTCATTCGAATGAATTCCCCAATCAAAAAATTTTGAGTTCAATAATTTTGTTGGTGTTATTATTGTACTATTGTCAACATTGTCCATGATGGCACAATAACATTGGTGACTATTTTTTTATTTATTTAATTAAATTAAAATTATACTACATCTTTTATTACTTAAATAAAAAAATTAATAAAGTATTTAATAAATGTATTAGTAATATTTTGTTCTTATTGCATAATAATAGTAATTATTTTTAATGAATAAAAATAATTAATTTCAAATTAAGAGATTAATAAATAAATTATGTAAATACATAGAGAGATAGAGACAAAGAAACATAAAAGACATATTATTATTAAAACTATTTTTTAAATAATTTTACACTTGTAACATAGCTTTAAACTTTTTAACAAACATGTACATTAGATTATTATAAAAATAATTTTTCCATAATTTATTTTTGTCAAACATATTATCAACTTATTTCAGAAATAGAATAATTAAAAATTAATTTAAAATAATTTATTTTTAATATAATTTAATCCAAACATAGGCAAAATATAAAAAAATCAAATTTTATTTTAAAAATTTTCAAATTTTTTGCTATTATTTGTAATAAATGTGACGTACATAGCTAAAGGAATTCAATTAAAGAAACAAGTAATTTCATTATGAAAATATCATTTGTGTTAGCACATATGAAGGTCTCTAATGTTTTCAAAATGTCACACCCCCAACTGCAGGGCTCACACTTGATAACTATCACATATTTTTATTATGCATTCCTTATGTCCAAAACAAATACCAAGAACCTATAAGGCTAATAAGATAACTGATTTTCATAAAATCATTTAAACACTCCCAATATAAACTAATCAAATCTCTCAAACTTCTTTATTCACAATCAAATTTCAACCACATCTATATATCATAAAATCCATTTCAAAATCAAAAGCATACATCATCATCTCATAAACAAAATATACATATACATATATCATCTCAAATCATCTCTTTGACACATATCATATCTCATAATAAAATTACAAATAATTTATATAAGTACCAAGAGTACAAAATGATACAATCTTTTTTTTTTAAAAATCGCATACAAATAAACACAAGGGTTTTACAAATCCTGTAACAAGAAAAGTAAATATAAACTTTATAAATTCTCATAATGAATTCTACAAAGTAAGATGTGAGTCGAGTTCAAGATTTATACCTAAATACACTATCTTGATGTAATCTCCACCATTGTTAATGCATTGACTAAGCTTGAATTCACTTGTGATTGGAAAGAAATGGTGAGTATACTAACGTATACTCAATGAGTGGATATAGTATGTAAAATTGATAAGAAACTAAAATATAAGGAAAAACGAGTTTTAGTAAAATACTTTAATAAATTAGTTTAAGAAAATATTTCTTCTATTTTTAAAATTACGACCTCTTACATATATCAAAATCATTAGGCCTGGTCATCCCTTCTCGGCAATCCCATTGATTAGGTGCAATCCCGATCCACCAATGACTATCCTTATATAAAAATCTATCATTTAACACATACATTCTTAAAATATTTTCAATGAATTTACAATAATATGATAAATATTTTTCTATCAAATAAACTAATGTTAGCCTCAAGTAGTCTATGAATCCATACATAATTGTCTTGAACAAAATCACCTAATAAGTCACTCTAACACAAATAAGAACACTATCTTTCTTATACCAACCTCACCAATACACTCACTCACCTGGATAGCCTCTACCTCAGTCTATCCCAAGCTACTTTATTCTATACTCATCTAGACGGTTTCTACCTAGGTTTGTTCTAGGTTACTTACTAGCTACAAGTCTAGCCTCCTTGGACTCAATATCTATATATCAAACTAAATCAAGTCCGAGTCAATAAATATAAATAATCATCATTAAATATGAATATAATATAATATTTCATATCTAAAACCAATCATAAAATTATCATTTGGCCTCCAAGGCCTCAAATATTATATAAAATCAATTACAAGCCATTTATTTATAAAATATAAACATAAATATACATTAAATGATTTTAAAATATATCAAAACAATTCAAAAATCATTTATAAAAGTTTGAAATCAATAAATAAGATTTTCACTCACAATATAGGGAGGCTAAACACTTCTTAATTAATCCTCAATTCTTAGCACCTCTCGGACGTCCCTCGTACAAGCATCGTCTTCTAAAATACATACATACATATTTTCATTATTCTTATATTTAATAAGATAAATGAAATCAGCATATAAAATGATCATGCTCATATTTCTACGTTTCTTAGTCGACACCAAACCTCTTGAGGCTTTATACTCTATTAAGCTACTTTTTAAGAAAATCAAGCCCTTTAAATCCATATTTAACCAAATCAATTTCTAATTCATTATTTTTATCTATCCATAGTAAATCCTAGTTATAAAAATGTATTGAACCTTGAGATTTAAGCCTAAATCGGAGTTTAAGAACTTACCAAGAGCTCAAATATAACTTAGAAAGTTAAGCTTCTTGTTAGCTATGTAAAATCCGAATGGTTAAACCCCTAACTAATCTCCCAAGCTTGAATCTTGCTCAACTTGGGTAATGTAAATCGAATACGAATTAAAAATATTGTTGGGGTTTGATTTGAGTTGGAAAACGAAGATTAATCAGTAAAATCATGGAAAATGAGAGGAGTTTAGTAAGATCATTCATCGAACCTATTTCATTCGAACGAATTTTTTATTTGGTTCGATTGAATTAGTTTGTGACTCTTTGAAATATTTTGGCCACTCGTTCATTTGAATCTATTCACTTAAACGAATCCTTTAATTCATTTGATTAAATTCTTCTATCTTAATTCATTCAACCGAATCCTCTAATTCCTTTTGTCAAAATCTTTCGTTCAAACGAATTTCCCAATCAAAAAATTTTGAGTTCGATAATTTCGGTGGTGTTATTATTATACAACTTTGTCAACATTGTTCTCGATGGCACAACAATATTGGTTACTATTTTTTTAGTTTATTTATTTAATTAAATTAAAATTATACTACATCTTTTATTGCTTAAATAACAAAAATTAATAAGTATTTAATAAATGTATTAATAGTATTTTGTTCTTATTGCATAATAATAGTAATTATTTTTAATGAATAAAAAATAAATATTTTAAGATTAAAAGATTAATATGTAAATTACATAAATACATAAAGAGATAGAGACAAAGAGAAAAAGAAAAGAGATTATTATTAAAAATATTTTTTAAATAATTTTACACTTGTAACATAGTTTTAAATTTTTTAACAAATATGTATATTAGATTATTATAAAAATAATTTTTCCATAATTTATTTTTGTCAAACTTTTTGTCAACTTATTTCAGAAATAGAATAATTAAAAATTAATTTAAAATAATTTATTTTTAATATAATTTAATCCAAACATAGCCAAAGTATAAAAAAAATCAAATTTTATTTTTAAAATTTTCAAATTTTTTTCTATTATTAATAATAAATGTGACGTACGTAGCTAAAGGAATTCAATTAAAGAAACAAGTAATTTCATTATGAAAATATCATTTTTGTTAACACATATGAAGCTCCCTAATGTTTTCAAAATATCACGGCCCCAACCGTAAGGCTTACAAGTGATAACTGTCACAAATTTCAGGTATACATTCTTTATGCCCAAAATACATACTAAAAACCTATAAGGCTAGTAAGATAACTGATTTTCGTAAAATCATTTAAGCACTTCTAATATAGACCAATCAAATCTCTCAAGCTTCTTTATTCACAATCAAATCTCAAGCACTTTTATATGTCATAAAATAAATTTCAAAATCAAAAACATACATCATCATCTTATAAACAAAATATACATATACATATATCATCTCAAATCATCTCTCCGAGACATATCAAATCTCATAATAAAATTACAAATCATTTATATAAGTACCAAGAGTATAAAATGATACAATCTTTCTTTTACAAAATCGCATACAAAAAACACAAGGGTTTTAAAAATCCTGTAACAAGAAAAGTAAACATAAACATTATAAATTCTCATAGTAGACTTTACAAAGTGAGATGTTAGTCGAGTTTCGAGATTTATACCTAAATGCACTATCTTGACGCAATCATTACCTTTGTTAATGTCTCGACTAAACTCGAATTCACTTGAGATTAGAAAAAATGGTTAGTATACTATCGTACACCCAGTGAGTGGATATAATATGTAAAATGGATAATAAACTAAAATATAAGAACAAAATGGGTTTTATTAAAAGGCTTTAATAAATTAGTTTAAGAAAATATTTCTTCTATTTTTAATATTATGGCCTACTATATATATCAAAATCATTAGGCCAAGTCGTCCCATTTCGACAATCACTTTAATTAAGAGAAATCTCGAGCTATCATTGACTATCCTTATATCAAAATCTATCATTTAACACATACATTCTTAAAATATTTTTAATGAATTTATGATAATTTGATAAACAGTTTTCTATCAAATAAACTAAGCCTATCAATGATGTTAGCCTCAAGTAATATGTGAATCCACAAATGACTATCTTCGATAAACTCACCTAGTAGATCAGTCCATCATAAATGAGAATACTGTCTCCCTTATACCGACCTCATGTCACAGCCCGAAATCCTCAGACTATGACCGACAGGAGACAAGATGGCCCCATCTCCCTAAGCCTCTATTAGTATACTTAGTGAATATATAACTGATAGAACAAGACATAATAATAAGAAACTGCAAGCGATTAAAATGAAATATGGAATTCACATCTGCAACATACATAAACTTAATTCAATATGTTTAGTGATTACATATCTCAAAAGACATGACAGACTACA
>JAVXUL010016217.1:0-12117 GCA_035590515.1 Trichilia minutiflora
TTCTCTTCTTCCATCTTGTTCATCATCTTTAATGAGAAATATGCTCACTTGTGTATTCTAAAACACAAAATTTTACAAAAAGAACTTACAATTCTCTCCCTTATGTGTTTACACTAAAAAATGTGAATCACTCTACACTCGTATTTCACTCAAAATTTGTGGCTTTTATCTCTCTAATGCTCTCACCACTCTTGCCTCTTTCCACTCACTAATTCTCTTTTGATTCTTTTCAAACTAAACAAATAATAATCAAAGTTTTCAGTAGCAATTCTTTAAGAACTCACCACATCAAAATAAGGGCTATAAACAAGGTTGTGTTATGGATTTAAAGGTTTTAATTTCGCACAAAAAATAAAAATCAATTTTATACCACGGATTTGAGAATTAATGACAAAGTGAAATCTGATGTTTTTTTTTGCACTTTTTTCTTTCACGTTTTTTTAAATGAGACTCAATTAGATTTCATGATTTTTTTTCTTTTTTCTTTTTTTCTGATTTTTTTTTGTATCAACGATTAAAATTTATAGCAAGATGAAAATAAAAGATAGGCAAACCTTAGGCTCGAACCTTGCTCTGATACCAAAATGATACGAACCCCGTCAAGGATGATGAGACCCGAACTCGATTAGGACCCAAGATCGTCCTAGACTAGATTTTAATGATGGAACCTCGACCCGTTGTTTATAAAGAAATAAGAACCTCAGTATAATGTAGACACCACAAACGGTGATGAAAATTTCATTTGATAAGTCGCTTTGAACGCCATAAAAAATAATCTTGATAAGTTTGATAGTTCTTCAAAGAACCAAAGAGAAAAGAAGAAACTCTCAAATTTTTATATATTTCTCCCTCATTTTCACATTTTGGAGGCTATTTATATCCTTGAGTGAATAGTGATATAAATAGTATTTAGGATAAAAACCTATCCCTAAAAGAATCCTAAAATAATAAAATTCTATCCCTGAAGAATCTTAAACCTAAAAGGATCCTAAAAATAATCCTAATGTTAAATGGATTTTGACTATGTTACATTGAGCCAAGTCAACATAAACTTACAAGGCCAAAATTAATTCTAACAAAAAATAAAGATTAAACAAATGGACTAAAGCCCAATTTAACATGTGACTAATTAAAACTTTGATATTGGGCTTAAACTTAGTCTTTACATGCTTTAATAAGATGGATCAGCCTTGGCTCTTCAATTAAGACTCTTTTCTTGGCCCATGTGCATGTTGTCAATTCTTGATCCACAATCCCTTGCACGAATCCTTGAATTGCCCCCTTAAATTTCTTGGTCTTAGAATGTGTTGTAGGTCCTCGTATGACATAACTATATCTTCAATCTTTTCCCTTCTATGTTCATCCATCTCATGGACATTGTTACGGAGGTTACTCATATCATTTGAAGTCATGTCATGATTTACTTCAAGACTAACTCTAATCTAACAAGGACAAGGAAAGAAATTCTAAATTATTTAAACAAAATACACAAAATATTATTCTTTCCTTAATAAGAATTACATTTCCTTATTTAACAAAAATAAAACTTTTCATATCTTAGGACTCTAATAAACTAATAAAAATAAACTAAATAAGACTCTTAAGATTTAATTAAACTAATATGCAGTCCAAATAAAATTAAAAGACTCAAATAACTAACACAAAAACATAATTAAGCCAAATTAAAGAAGAATTTTAGCCAGGCCAAGAGTAAATTCATCCAAGCTTCCAATCATTCAAGAATTAGGCTCCCTCTCTTGTGCTCTGTATCAAGTTCACCAATTGTTGATGCTTCTTTGCTTCATGATTTTCCAGATTTTCTTTAACATTGAATCTTGTAGTTTCAATTATGCTATTTATTGCCTCACGCATTCTTTTAGCTTTTGATCTTATGATTGGGCCTTCATTTATGTTCAAAGGATCACTGTAACTCCTACGTATAGCTTCATTCTCATCGTCCCTTTATAAATAACTCCTCCACTTACTTCTAAAGCTTCTTTGTCTCCCAGGGTTACTTCCATAGGCTGGTTGACTAGGAATGCTCTGAATACAAAGTCAATTTGATGGTCAATCCCCCTTATGTTGAATTGTGGCTGAATTCTTTGCAATCAAGTAATGACTAATTGTGAGCATCATGATCATGTTACATTGGGACTTGTGTCATTTTCCTCAATATTCGTGCCATTCTCTTTGGGAATCATGGTCAATCCATCATTAATCATGCTTGTTGTTGGCAACCCCTTTCTGAAATTCAAATTTGTTACACTTTGTTCAATAAGTCACCTGTTTGTACATGCTTTGTAGACTTTTAATGGTCTTTTACCTATTTAGAAAAATTAGCCATTGCTTTAAGCATTGTAAATCTTGTTTAGCTTTCTTAAAGTCATTTTTAGAGGCTGCATTTTGACTCCCATGGCTACAATGATTTATTTTTATTTTTTTCTATTTTTGCCTTTTTATATATTGTACTCAATAGCGAAATGATTATACAACTTGTTTTCACAAATCACCATCTTCTTTCACTCTTCTCTCTTCTCTTCCTCCTCCCATTCCTTTTAGCCATTGTTGAACCTTCCAAGCTTACTAGTTTGTTCACATACCTTACGATTTCACACACTTCACCAAGCCTTTCATGGCTTAAACAATCACAATTCAACATGGTATTAGAGTTATAAGCTCCTATTTTGCTTTTACTTCTCTTGTCCTTGTTTTTAAGTGTTTGAACTCATCTCCTCCATTCAGCCAAACTCAATATGGCACAGGAGGACTCTTCTTTAAACACAATATCTGCTACTATCCAAACAGTCCTAAAAATGATGGAACATGATGGAAAAACCTCCATTCTGTTGAACAACTGAAATTACCCTATTTGGGTGAAGAATGCTACCAATGCATTATGTGGAAGAATGCTACTAATGCATTACTGAAACCCCGACATACTCTTAAGCTAACTTTTGTAGTGAAGTTTAGGCCTAGGTTTATATCAACTCATGAGAATATTAAAGATCAATACAAAACATTCATTAATGTTATTGATAGACTTCAAAAGCCCACAAATTTTAGTGAGGACAAAACATCTCCCATTTGGAGAAAGACCATGAATGATGAGCTTAATGCATTAGTTAAGAATGAGGCTTGGGCCATTGTTCCTCTTTCTAAAGGGAAGAAACCCATTGGGTGCAAATGGGTATACAAAAAAGTGATGGTTCAATTGAGAAACATAAGGCTAGATTAATGGCTAAAGGGTTCACTCAAACTTATGGAATAGATTACACTAAAACATTTGCACCCCTGGTCGAAATGAATGCCATTAGAGTTTTAATCTCTTTGGCTGTTAATTATAATTGGACATTGTTCCAAATGGATGTGAAGAATGCATTTCTTCAAGAAGAATTGGAGGAAGAAGTTTATATGAGAATTCCCAAAGGGTATAATGAGAACATACCTGAATCTTATGTATACAGACTTAAGAAGGCCATTTATATCTTAAAACAATCTCTAAGTGCTTGGTATTCAAAATTACATAACGCATTAAACAGTCAATCATTCACTAAGAGTGAAGCTAACTCATCATTGTTTACTAAACATTTTGACCATGGCATTACCATCTTACTTATTTATATTGATGACATTATCATTACTGGGAGTGACATGCATGTTATTAAAGGCATTAAAACCTTTCTTATGGATACTTTTGATATTAAAGACTTGGGGTATTTACCGTACTTCCTAAGAATAGAGTTTGCATATTCTAAGAATGGGTTTTCTCTATACCAAAGGAAGTACACACTTAATCTTCTTTGTGAAACAAGGAAATAAGGAGCTGGACAAGCATTGACACCAATTGAAAGTAACTACAAAAGAAAGGACTAAGATGACAAACAAGAAAGGAAGGAGGATCAACCTTTAGAAGATATCAAACAATATCAAAAGATTGTAGGTAAACTCATTTACTTAAGAATTACTAGACCTAACATCTCTTTTGTTGTGAATCAGGTTAGTCAATTCATACAATAATTGATGATCAAGCATATATGAATATGGTCAACCGAATACTTTGTTATCTGATAGGAACTCTAGGTCAAGGACTACATATGAAGAAACAATTTCTTTTTTTAGACAAGAAAGATATAAAATTTGAGAGTTTCTTTTTTTCTCTTTGATTCTTTGAAGAACTATCAAACTTATCAAGATTATTTCTTGTGGCGTTCAAAAGTGACTTATCAAACAAAGTTTCTATCACTGTTTGTGGCGTCTTTAATATAACAATTCTTTTTTCTTTATAAACAATAGATCGAGGTTCCATTCATTCAAATCTGGTTCAGGATGATCTTAGGTTCCTAATCGAGTTCGAGTCTTGTCATCCTTGACGGGGTTCGTATCATTTTGGTATCAAAGCCAAGGTCCTAGCCTAAGGTTTACCTATCTTTTTTTTTAACTTATATATTTTCATCTTGCTATAAATTTCAGTTCTTGATATATATAAAAAAAAAAGAAAAAAATCATGGAATCTGATTAAGTCTCACTAAAAAAACGTGAAGAAAAAAGTGCAAAAAAAATATATCAGATTTCACTTTGTCATCAATTCTCAAATTCCCGTTACAAAATTGATTTTTTATACGAAATTAAAACCTTTAAATCCATAACACAACCTTATTTCTAGCCCTTATTTTATCGTGGTGAGTTCTTAGAGAATTGCTACTGAAGAATTTTGATTATTATTTGTTTAGTTTGAAAAGAATCGAAAGAGAATTATTGAGTGAAAAGAGGCAGGAGTAGTAAGAGCATTAGAAGGACAAAAAAGCCAAAAATTTTGAGTGAAACATGAGTGTATAGTGATTCATATTTTCAAGTGTAAACATGTAAGGGAGAGAATTGTGAGGTCTTTTTCTTTTTTTTTTTTATAATTTCTTGCAGTGAATATAACGGACAACAAGAATAAAAGTGATTTCAAAGGTGTGTCTAGAGAAGGTCATCCAAAGTTTCTCATGGATGCTTTAATGAGTGAGATGAGGAGGATGTTGAGAGTGGAAATAGAACAAATTCATGAACGGATAGACCGAGTAAAAAATGTATGTGTGGGACAGACACAAATCACTCCTAATGTGTATAAGAGAAAGAGAGTTCAACTAAGGGAAGTAAAAGTGGAAGATGGGGAGTATTATGAGAACAGTTTTGGTGAGGAACATGATCAAGTTTTGGTTGTTAGCCATAGGAGACATGGTGGTCGGGGTAGAGAAGTTAGGAATTGGGAAGATAACAACTTGGATAGAATTAAGATAAAGATTCCTTCGTTTTAAGGCAGAAACGATCCTGAGGCTTACTTTGAATGGGAAAAAAACACCAGTTTTATTCAAAATTCCAAGTTTCAAAGAAGTATATATGGAATATGGCATGACATTGATAGAAGCTCTTAAATCTATCATGGCCTTCTCAATTCTGGTGTTACCTATTGTATAAAAGATAGTTAATATACCTGGATGATATACCTGGATCTCTGCACTTTGTGGGGAGTTTTTTTTGAATAACTGCAAAAACATTCTCTCCTACTCTCACCTTCTCACATCTTTTAAGTTTCTGTTTCCTCTTAATTATATTCTTTCAAGAATTTAATATAATGAGGTACTTGTTTAATATCATCTAAAAATGAAATATTTTCCTCGCATCTACGAAAATTCTTATATAAATCTTTATTTTGCTTATCTTTTCTAGATCTGTTAAGGCTTGAGGAAAATAAGGTATTGGTTTATAATCAGAAATTGACAAAACATTTGCTTAGGTAAATCATCATTGACATTGTTATTGTCTAGAATAATGTTTTCCCCCTTTACTTGCTTTAATGATGCAAGTTGCCTTTACTAGAAAATCAACCTCTTTACCACTTCTTAAAACGATTGCACTTACATTTTCTCTTGGATTTACTATCGTTTGAGAGGGTAATTTCTTTGCACTTTGCGCCTCTAGTCGACTAATTACAATTACCATCTGACCCATCTTATTATCTAAACTTTCAATCTTGCCCTCATCTCTTGTTGAAATTATTTTTACTCCTAATGAAATTGCAAAGTATTAGTGGCAAGAGACTTAACAATATCTTCTAAAGACATACCAAAATTAGAAGTTTGGCCCGTTTGTTGTCTAAGAAGGTATGGCTACTTATATTACTGATAATTTGGGCGATTTTAAGTTGCAGGCTAATTTGCTTGTGGATTCCTATAACTAAGATTAGGGTGATTCTTCTATCTCAAGTTATACGTGCTTGAATAGGGATCATATTTCCTTTACGATTATCTAGAAAAACCACCTACCACGTTCACTTGCTCAATAGGCTCCTCTTGAAGAGTTTGGCATATACCAGTTGGATTATCTACCATTAAACAAATCCCACAAGCATTCGTCGTCTGCATATTACTTACAGCCATTTGACGAACAAGAGAAGTTAAACCTGCAATTTGTTGTTGAAGGGAAGAAATATTTACCTCATTAATATGCTTAGATATAGGATTAAGCCTAGTGCCAAATTGTTGAGAATTTGCTGCCATATTCACAATCAAGTTTCTTACAGCCTCTGGGGTTTTATCTAATAATGCTCCTCTACTAGCAACATCAATCATGCTCCTATCAGTGGATAGAAGGCCCTCATAGAAATATTGGATAAGTAGCTGCCCACTAATTTGATGATGGGGGAAGCTTGCATATGATTTCTTAAAACACTCCCAGTATTTGTGCAAAGACTCTCCGTTGTGCTACCTTACACCACAAATTTCTTTTCAGATGTTGGCCACCCTTGAAGCTAGAAAATATTTTTCTAAAAACAACCTGTTTATCTTATTCCATGTGGTGATACTCCCTAAGTGTAAATAATAGAGCCAATCCTTAGATGAATCTTTCAAAGAAAATGGAAAGGCCCTTAATTTAATTTGCTCTTTAGTCAGCTCTTTGGGTTTCATACTCATGCATACCATATAGAATTCCTTCAGATGCTTGTAAGGATTTTCACCTACAAGACCATAAAATGTGGGCAAGAGATGTATTAATCCAGATTTTAATTCAAAAGTAGTATTAGCATCTAAAGTAGGGAATGTTATGTATAAGGGTTGTTGATTCAAATCAGGGGCAGCAAGCTCTTTCAAGGTCCTGTTGTTATTATTGTTGGCTGTATTCATAAAATTTGCTTCGTTACTTGGAGAGTCTATAGTTGAGATGCTTTGTTTAGCTGCTTGAACAAAGACTCTAATTCTCTATAATCTGTCCTCCGATGGTTTCGCATTCATAAACAAAAGTCTCAAAAATGAACAAAAAAATAATTAAAATTAATTAAAAAATTAACACTACTATCTAATAAATAAAATTACAAAAATATGATAAAATTAGGTGCCAAAATACTCCCCGGCAACTGCGCCAAAAATTTGATGTGCTATCGTAAGCAACCAAATTATAAAATCTATACTCCTAAAAATATATAAAGTAATGTGAGTAAGGATCGTTCTCACAAAAACTATCTAACTTAATCTTATACTATGTAAACAAGGATGGGGGATTGTGTATAACAAAAAAAAATTAATAATAAAAAAACAACTAAGGAGCAATTAAAATACGAAACTAGTTAAAACAAATCTTGGTATAAGTTAACATCCACCTTTGGAATTTTACAATCGATCATTGATACAAGTACATATCAATTCATACTTTGAATATTCACCGTTGGATTTATTTTTGTATCTCTTCTTAGTTATAGTTAATCAAGAAACAAGCGATCTAATTAAACCTAACTACTAAATAACCTAAGACTTTAAGCACTGAACGTTTAATCTAGTAGCTGCTTTAAGGCTTTTGGAGATCGATGAAGCTAAACAACACAATCACAAACGGTTGTATTTAATTGAATTGAATGTTTTTTTCTAAGATTTAATAATTTGTTATGCAGTAAATTATTTGAACTTAGTTGCTTCATAAATTAGATGGATCAAATAGTTATGGATTTGAGATTTAACTTAGCAATAGATTGTAACAAATAATAAACTAGTAATTAAACGAGACATTCATAAAAAATTAGTACAGAAAACATCCAATACTCAAAGCATAAATTAATCAAAATAAAACAAAATAGATCTCACAGCTTTTATTGATCCCAAGGCTTTTGTTTCCCTTAACCAAGTATAAGAGTTTAGCCACACAGGGTCATAATAAAAACTAAAAAAGAAAAGAATTTCAAAAGAAGAGATGAAGGGACATACCCTTCTTCTAAGCTCTCCTTTTCTTTTATAACTTAATTATTAGTATTCAAATCCTATTAAATCTTCTCAGGATATTGTAAATATTATCGTTATCCTAATCTAATTATAAATAAGATAAAGTCCTAATATATTTAGGAAAGTAGTGTTTTCTGGAATTTTTGTATAGTAACTTCAATCCCAATTTTGACCTTTATTCACCAAATTTCTCTCAAAACCTAAAATATAAAAGTTGTAGAAATTTTTCTTATCTTTCCAACGCATTTTGAATCATCTCAATCTGAATTATAAAAGTCTAGATATGATTCAATTATTGACAACTGCTCAAATTAGAATTTGAGTCTAAACCAAATTTTTTCACTAAATTTGATGTAACGTTTAGGGGCCCAAATGAACTTGGAATTAAATGCTCCCCCATTATGAAAAATATCATAATGTCCACTTTAAAATCTTTAAAGCCCACTTTTACATTTGAGAACTCTATAGTGGTTAAAACCCTACAAAACACTTTAGAGATTAGAACTTCAAAAAGCTAGAATTTTCCTATTTTATAGGAAATTTCCTAAAACTTTTTAAATTATACCTAAAACACAAATATAAACTAGTAATTATATTAAAGCATAAAAATATATCACAAAGCTATAAAATAAAGAGAATTAAGTTATCAAATTAAGCACTCATCATGCATTAAAGTCATTCGTGGTTGTATTTGATATTCATCTTTTTAAGATATTGGTCCAGTTGTTTGTGTGGCTATAATCAGTAAATCAGCTACATTATCTATTAAATATGTTTTCTGTATAAGTATCTCTCTAACTCCAACAAACTCTCTTAAAATGTGATATTTTTGCTAAATATGTTTAAACTTTTTGTGTGTTCTAGGTTTCTTTGTCTATACATTAGCTCTAATATTGTTATATAACACTGTTATCAGATAACTTATGTTCGAAGCCATACTCAGTTCAAATAAAAACTTGTATATCCAAATAGCCTCTTTTGTAGCTTCTGAAGCAGTAATATATTCTATTTGGGGAAAAATACGGAGGTGACATGTGGACACCCAATCAATAGGACACGTGACGGGAGACCAGGTGTGATCCCAAGGTACCCTCTTCTCAAGTGTACTCCGTCCCAGGCCCCCTAGTGCAGTTATTCCACCTTCTCAATTATCTAACGATTCAGGAATTTCACCGTCCCAAGTATATTTCACCCTAGGTATCCCTCGGCTCAGGGATCCTGTGGTCTCAGAAAAACTTTACCCCAGGCAACCTGCTTCCTAAGAGAATCAGTCTCGTTACAGCAGGGAATTCACCGTCCCAAGTATATTTCGCCCCAGGTATCCCCCAGCTCAGGGATCCTGTGGTCTCAGGAAAACTTTGTCCCAGACAACTTGCTTCCCAGGAGAATCAGTCTCCTCACAAGCACCCAAAAGTTAGAGTTTATAGTCATCCCCAGCTCAGGAATCAAAGTAGTTACCCAGGAAAATTGTATCAGGCTAGGAATTCCCTGGCTACTAGCTCTCCGACGATCCCTGACCAGAGTATCAATGGACATATGCCCCTCCCACTCAAAAAATGAGAATGATTAATAACAACTAGCCCGTCAAAAGCACCCATCACATCCTCTAACCATTTTCAGGTGATGGGACGGTGACGGGCCTGCAAAGTCTACAGATGTGATAGCATCATTAAAGAAAATCGACTACACACTGCCCCATGTTAGATATCACATCTTTTTCATTCTTTGATGTCAAGTCACATCACTGTTCAGAGGACACACATATTTCTTCCATCCTTGGTTCATTTAGGCTTTATTTTTGTTACCTTTATCGAAAACACATTTTATTCCTTCACACTTTTTTCTAACTTAGGCATCAGAGTTTTCTCGTCGGGAATCCCTCCCGATGTCACTCCGAGGTGTATACTTTCTTTGTAGGCTTAGGAGGTAAAGCTCTGTTGGAAATAGCCACGTTTGTAATTATTCTCCGATGTAGAAATCACCATTCGTCAAACAGTCGTATTGCCCTTACATCTCACCAGCTGGGTCATTCCACATTGACCTCGAGGAGGGTCCACGGACAATTCTTGCACCAACAGCTGGTGTCGTCTATGGGAATAAAAAAAAAGCCGTTGAAGCACTGTGTGTGGAGGAAAAAGGAGGAAGAAATATTTTCTGAAGTTTTTCCTTAGAAAAGCATTTAAAATGGCCAAAATAAGACAAGGCAAGGGAGGTTCACGTGAAAGTGCATCCCAAGGAAGAAAAAGCGGCCCAACCACGCCCAGAGGACCCCTGCCTGGGAAGGAACGCACAGATGAGTTTCTGGTCGATAGGGCCGGTGTATCGGGAAAACTACTAGAAATCAGACACCAGTTATCCAGAGACCTAGTCACCCTAGGAGGAAAAAGAGAAAAGTTGTTTCCCCTAGAAGGGTAGAAAATTCTAACTTTCTGAGGCGGTCATGAGGAGACGATTCAGAACTTCGGGCAAGTGCGTGGCAATGCATCCATACCCAGGTTAACAGCCCTACATAAATGAAAAGCTAGAGCAATTGAAGTATCAACGGGTGAACCTGAAGCGCCTCAGAATATTAATTTCTCCCTCAGAATTTACGAAAGATAGAAGCATAGTAGATATAACGAAGGGGCGCACCATTGAGGGATGAACAAACGGGTGGAGGTGTGCAACTCACCAAGACAATGGAGACTTAAAGATGCCAATGGGTCCAATTATAAGGTCACGCTCCAATAAGCTCAAGGCACAATTTCAGATTTATACAGAAGCATTTGTTTCACAAGAACTTCAAGAAGTTTTGATGATCAAGCTTAGGGAAGAGCTTAGGGAGACGCCAAAGTGTGTGTGTACATTGGAGGCATCAAGTCTAGAGGGCTAACACTGAGCCAATTTTCACAAGCATAAGTCTAATCAATGGGCTTGGGCTTATCTATCTTTAAAAAGGGCCTGTGGGCTTCTTTAATTATGTTTTGTACTTTGTCACGGGCTGATTTGTATTAAGTATGCATGTGCCTCATTAAAAAGTCATGTGCATGACTTATTAGTAAAGAACCAAGCGTGTGGGCCTCCATTTAAAGCCCAATCCGTCCCTCCTTTTTCTTATTTAGGGTTTGACATGTCAAAGGGTATTTAAACCCTTCTTTTATGTGTGAACTTCAGATTTGATATTTTAATAAAATTGGAAAGCATTCTTCAAGGAAGAATTCGGATTCTTACTTGTTTTACCTTAAGGATTGATTCAACTTATCAAGTAAGTATTAACTTATAGCGTTAATTCAATTCTTGCAAATCTTTATACTCTTTGTTATCAATTCCTTACTATTGTGGGGGTGAAGGGTTCTTTTAGATTGATTGAATTTAGGTTTGGGAACAATCTTTGAAATAGAGGTGATCTAGATATTTATTTTAGGTTATTACCGTATCATCTTTTGGTATTAGAGCTTAGGTTCTAAATTCAATCTTTATCTTTCATTTTTATTGTTTGTTCTAGATTATTATTGTTAGTTCATCATTTAAATTAAAAAAAATATGAATAGTAGTATAAACAGTGATGTGAACAGTGTGTAAATAGTGAAAAGACCGTGAATAGTATAATAGTGATATGAACAGTGAAAAAATTATATATTTTCTTTGTTTGACCGAATATGTTCATTTAATTTCTTCCTTATTCTTACGTTTTCTTTGAGAGATCTTGTTGTTTTTTGGTTGATTCTTGTTTATCTTGAAACATCATATATATATATATATATATATATATATATATAAACAGAAAAAGAAAAATCGTGAAAAAGAAAGAAAATCAAGATTGATCAAGAACTCATCAAGAGTGTGAATCTTTATGTGTTTGAGTTAATTTACTTGCTAGATTCAT
>JAVXUL010016248.1:0-12116 GCA_035590515.1 Trichilia minutiflora
TCATGTTAACATATTCTTTTATTTTACATTCCATGGTTGTTGCATGTTTATATAAGCATACTCTAGGTATTCTGGGGTGTGACAGCCTCCTATGACTCGACTCACCTAGTCCATTGAAAAACTTTCAAAAATCATAAAATCATGCAAAAGATTTCAAAATATAATTTGAAAGTCAAGTTTGGGTGTTTTCAAAATCGTTTTAAAACCAAAAGCTCGATACCAATTAAGTTGTTACGTCTCAACCCGTGGGTTTCACACATGACAATTATCACAGACTTTCAGGATGTATCTAACACAAAATACACCCTGTAAGCCTATAAGACTTTTACAAAACCTGTATCGATAGTAAATAAAACACTTCCAATAAATTTTCTCCCAAACACCCAAATTCTGAATCATTTCAAAGTAATCCACAAACACTTTAAAATATATATATATATATATATAAATCAATCCATAAAATGTTTATCAAAATATGAATCTGCGGAAATCAATCTATCCCAAAATAAAATCCAAACATTTCTTATAAATGTTTTAACAATTTATAAAATTTTCGTAAACAGAATAAAATAAAATAGTAGACTTCAGTAGACTGTAAACCATGTAGGGTGAGTCAGCATAACATATGATGCTTCCAACACCTAGAGCGATTACCACCCAACCTAAGCGCGTAACTTCTAATTTATCTTAAAAATGAAAAGTGAGGGGGGGGGGGGGTGTTGTCCGAGTATACGGGAGTATACTCAGTGAGTGAACTAAAAACATGCTTAAACATATATATACTCATGTTGTTTAACCAATATGTAAGAAAACGCATTTTGAATACAAAATGAAACATTTTAATTTAAAAAAGATCTTTTAATTTGAAAACTTTAAATCATATTATAAAAGTCATTGGACTGACTGTCTTTCTCAGTGATTACCCTGGCCCTGAGCATCCCGAAACTGTCAGTGGGTTTTATATGCAAATAAAAATAATGCTATTTTAATAAAAGGATGCTTTATATGCAAGAAGTAAAACATGCATCGTTTTCAGAAAATAAACCCACAACTAACGTTGCCTTGAGTAAGCATGTGATGACATCCGTGACTACCCCCAATGAGACTCACAGGTGGTTAAACCAAATCTCCAATACAATAATATAACACCTTATAACAACGTCCACCTGTGAAGTCTTCCGCACTCACCTAGGCAACCTCTCTATCAAACCGATCCTAAGTTACCATATACCGCACTCACCTAGGGGATCACCTCCAGTGATCACTCCCAAGCTACCATAAACCCTATAGTTATAGTAATAATCCTGGCCCACATGACTGTCATCACCAATAATATCCTGGCCCTCATGGCCGTCATCACAATAAGTATAAAAATCTGACCCACTGACAATCTCATCAATATAAACATTAGTTAACTTAATCCGCAATAAATTAAAAAATATATAGACATCATCAAGGGGTGAACAATATCATAAATTGGCCCACGACCATCATTCGAGTAAAATATATACACATTTTCACATAAACAGAAATAATAGACAAATCTCTTATAAAAATACTTGCATATCAATATAGTTATAAAAGCAAGTTTTAAATATAATAACAAAAACAGAAATAGCCCATTCACTGCTTAGGGAGGGTATACACTCCCTAACTCCTCTCGTTCCTCGGCTCGATACACGAATTCTTTACTTGCGCTCCGTTGCCTAACCACATATACCGAAACTTATCAGTATATATTTCTAAAACACGTAAAAGATTTGAGTGTGTGCAATGTATGTTAACCAGGGTTTCTCCTAAATTCGGACAATACGTGAAACTGGCTAAAACCCTCGTTACCTGTCTAATTACCTATTCATCACTACCACGAACCCACATTATCAATACACTAACGTAATTTGGCTCGATTTCAAAATTTAGACATGTGGATCCCACAAACTCGTCAGAACAGTAACCTCAGTTACTGTTTATGTTCATCTAAAATCTCTAAATTTATATTTTTAGCTTCCTATGACTCTCCCAACTTCACTACAACCTGAATAACGCATGAAAACTATAAGTATACGATAAATCTAGTCAAAATCTATTTGAATAAATAGTAAAACCCATATGAACAAAAATTGATAAAACACGAAAGGTTAGAAATGATGCTAAGAACCTTATGGTAGCGTCGATTTTCCTTGATTTCGTTCAAAAATCGAAAAGCTCCCAATTTTTTTCCTGAAATCCTAGCTCCTCTTTTTATTTTTCATACTTTTATTGCTAAATTGACGTTCTCGGGTAGTTAGACGCGACGAATGTGGATGATATATGATGAGAAATCAAAAATTTGACGAAAGACGGGTAAGAGATGAAGAAGACAGAGAGGACTTGAGAGTGAGGGGAAAAGAGAGGCAAAAAAGAAGAATGGCCAAAAATCGGGGCTCAGTCCCTTTTTTATAAACTTAAGGGTAAAATTATCAATTTACCCTTAAGTTTTCTTAAAGAGAAGCTTCTAGAAGAGGGCAAAATTATCATTTTATGTCAATCGAACGAATCAAAGTTTGTTCGAATGAACTACCCCTTTCGATTGAATGAACCAGGGTTCGTTTGAACGAATCCTTCGACACTCGAAAATTCCAAGGAGCTTTCATTTTTTCAGTCGAACGAATCATCTATTCGATCAAACAAATTCTCCTATTCATTTGAACGAATAATTGTCACAAAATTTTCAGGGAATCTGTAAATTATCGATCGATCGAACCTGCCAAAATGATAATTCTCACTTGAGTTCTCTCCCAACTTGAAAACCACCAATGAGGTCCCTAAGTTTACACTCTCAATACTTCCTAACCAATCAATCCTCAAGAATAAATCCCAAAATTACGCTGACGTGCCATCGAAATTCGTAATAAATACAAATGCATAAATAGTGAATAGGAAAAATTATAAGTATACCCTCGGGATCTAAATATGGGGCTCACAGAAAAGAAGAAGCAATGTGAAATCTGGGGCCTTGACCCCTATTTATAGAAAAGGGCGAAATTATCATTTTGTCCTTAAGTAATACAAAGGAGAATCTTCTAACAGAGGACAAAAATCGTCATTTCGCTTAGTTCGATCGAACGAATTGAGGGTTCGTTCGAACAAACGGATGCCTTTGATCGAACGAACCAAGCATTTCAACTGAATGAATAATTCATTCAGTCGAACGAATTAGTCTATTCGTTCAAACGAATCTGAAGCCATAAATTTTTTAGGGAGTCTTCAAAATATCGATCGAACGAATTACACCATTTGATCAACCGAACCTGTCAAAATAGAAGATTTTACTTGAATCCTCCCAAATTTAAAAAATATCATTGGAATCCTACTTTAAATAAAACTATCTTTTAATTACATTGAGATCCATGTGTTTATACCTCAAAACTCTATTTTAACCAACTCCAATTCTCAAAATAAATATAAAATTGTACTGACATATCAACAGTATACGAGATTGATGTAAATATATGTACAGTAAAAATATAAAATTATCGTTATACTCTTGGGATCTGGACACGAGGCTCACGTAATAATTAATTTAAATATTATTATATTGATTAAATAACATTAAATAATTAATATTATTTAATTAAATAATCAAATTAAATAAAATTTAATATTAAAATTTATAAATAATTAATATTATTTTATTTAAAATTTTATTAACTTTATTTTAAAAATAAATTTTAAAAATAATTTTTAAAAAATAAATTTTATAAATAATTTTTAATTATATATTATTAAATAATTTCTAATATTTTTAAATTATATATCATATAATAATATTAAAATATTATTTAGACAATATTTATTTTTAATCTTCCCCTAGCACCCTAGAATTTATCTATTAGATTAAAATATTAATTTAATTATTTATTTTAGTTTATTAAATTAATTTAAAAAATTAATTATTTATTTTAATTATTTAAACCATAAAATTAATTAAATATTTTAAAAATAAATATTATCTAAATAATTAACAATAATATATTTATTTAGACAATATTAATTTATTTACATAAATTAATAAATTTAATAAATTAAAGGGTGTATACTATAGGTACAATGTATACTCGGACGTACTGCTCGTGTTTTGATGGTATTTTTTTTTAAGCATGCACCATAAGTATGCACTGTAGCTATAATGTACACTCGGAAAAAATTTTCATCGGGCGCGTGCAATACGGTCCTTACATCCCGAACGTGCTTAGCACTTTAAAAAATTCTCTAACATATTTTAAAGGTATTTTTATTCAAAAATAATGAAATTGAATATTTTTTAATAAAATTTTTTTCTGAATATTTTTAAATTTTAATTATAAATGATGGATAATTTTGACTAATTGCTAAGAAAAAATGTTAAATGTTTGCTATACCAAATATGCCCTAAATGTGGTTTACAAGAATCTAGGGAAATTTTACTTGTTCTAGGAGTTTGTATCTGGAAAGCAAATGAAGTTAATTCAGCTCCACAAACAAAATCCTGTTGTATGTATCAAAAACAATTTGAAACTTAATTCACATTTACCTCCTTTTTCGAGTTATTTAATATTTAAGATTCAAATATATTTTTTAAAATCATATATTAAAATATCAGCCCGATTAATTTTTGAATTTATTTTTCTTTTAAAATTCAAATACTTATTTTAACATGTAAATTTTATGTTTTTTTGTACACATTTATAAAAAAAATATATTGAAAGTTCAAATAAAAAATTTATGACAAATCATTTTATATAAAAATTTGTCCTAACATTTTTTTAATTCATATATATATTTTTTTACATTTTTTAGAATACAAATTTTGATATGTTTAGTGTATTTTTTAGTATAATTTTTAAATATTGAAGATTTTAATATAAAAATTTGTCATAAATTACATATTAAAAAAATAGACTTACCAAAAAAAATTTTCTTCCTTATGCCCCAAATCAAATTGGACAAATTTGAATGAGGAGTGCATTTGTGATGATTAGAGTTATTGAATAACTAATTTATTTAGAGTTTCTAAAGAAATGGTTACATCAAGAGTAAATATACCATTTACAAAATTTAGTTTAGCTCACTAGGTAAGTGTTTGAATGAGATACATAAATCTTAAAAAAAAATCCATTATCGAAAGTCATTAATGCAAATTAAAGTGAATTAATGGTTATAAAGAAATAAGATTTTAAAAGGCTAAAAACTCTTTTAAATTTTTTGAGATGGAGTTAGAATTATGATTTTTAAAAAATTAAAAAAGAATTCTTTTTTTTAATATAAAAAAAATATTTTATTGAAGAGGATGATGCCATCCCATTATTAACTAAGGTAATATATTAATTAATCTTTTTAAAATTTAATTTGATAATAAATATTTGAATTCTTAAAGAATCTTATGTTTAAATTCGAAGAATATTATCTTATTAAATTATTAAAAAAATTAGATCGTAAATTTTATTTAAATTATTTTTTATATATGATTATAAATTAATTTAATTAATATTTATCATGATTTTATATATTAAAATTTTTTATGAATAAAAAAATATATATATTAATTATTTTTAAATTCTTGGCAAGCGAAAACAATATATACCGTTGTGGCGTTGTGACCGTTGTCTCCTGGAAATTGCAGGTGCTCTTAAATCTTTTTTAACAGTTAATATTGTTTCTAATCTTAGTAAACAGCCCCGCATACAGGCCTGATTCAATTACCCAGAAACCAATTCTCTTACGAGTCAACTCAATGTTCTAGTCTCCATTACCGTTTCAATAAAATAATTGGGATATTCAGTTCGACCTTTTCAAAATTTGACAATATTTTATTTAAATAATAATAATAATATAAAAAAATATATTAATCTTTTCTCTTTTGTTTTATAATTATCATTATATTTTTATATATAATAACAAAATTAAATTAACTATTTATTTATTTTTTTATCAACTTTAATAGTTTGTAAAATTATATATCCTGCAAAAAATTTCATTCTTTTAGAGTTTTATTTTATTTTAGTCTTTTATTTTGTACTTAGTAATTATTATAATAAAAAATTAATTTTTTGAAATTGTCAATAATGAGATGTGTGAAATTTTTTAAATTATTTAATTTTAATTATTAATTATATAATTAATTTTTATTTTTAATAATAAATAAATATTAAATAAATAAATAATTACATTTAATTTTATTATTATATATAAAAATAATTATAAATAATATTTTTAAATTTAAATAAAATATTATCAAATTTTAATAACAGTAAGTATAATATTATTAAAATAATTGCGTCCACATAGTTATCTTAAATGAAAGAGTACGGTAAGCGCGCGTCCTTTGGTTCTGAGCACGTTGTCCATGGGGTCTTAAGTATCTAGTACATACTGCGCTTTTCGTATTTTGTTCTATATAAAAGAGCCCATAGGTCTTGTGGCCCATAGTCACACACTCACTGAACCATTTTGTTGAAACTGTAAGAAAGAAGAGTAGAAATTTTGCTAGTCTGCAATGGAGAAATTGATGGGTTTGCTCAGGATTCATGTTTTAAGAGGAGTGAATCTTGCTATCAGAGATGTAAGTAGCAGTGACCCTTACGTAGTCTTCAAGATGGGGAATCAGGTAATTTTGTTGTTTAGCTTTTTGTGTTTTTGGGTATCTCTGTGCACTTGAGCTTCTGGGTTGTTGATCTCTGATGATTTCTTTTCTTTTCTCAAAATTTGTAGGTGTTAGGAGATGTTCAGTGTATTCTTCGTTTACTTTGTTTTATCTGTGGTGATGATTCGAATGAGGACGACCTTATAAAAACTGATTAACTGTTTTTCAAAAACAACTGGAGTTATTGTTATCTTCTTTTGAGAAGACAACTGTTTGTTGTTTTCTATTTTTCCTTTAATAGTTTAGTTGTTGTTGCCAGCGTTCTTCATCATCTCTGTTCTCTAGAATTTTAGCTCAACGCCATGGTGACCAAACCATGGTTTTTATCTTCCAAAATTTTCCTGAAAGTTGATTCTTTTAGAGCATTCCCTTTATGAATTGCAAAGCTTTTTGTGATTCAAAAACTACTCAGAAAATGGATTCTTCATTCAAGCTTGGGTTATGTGTGTTGTGTCTATTTCATAAATTAGTTCTACTGATTCGGCATATAACAAACATAATTTGAGAATGGATCGCCGCAAGTTGATAACATATGTATATATTTGTGGATTTGACTGGCTTATATTGTTTGGTCCTCCTATTAACAAAAACCAAAAGAAATAAAAATTTGTCTGTTTGAATTTATGCTTGATAATTGCCTTTATTCTTTCTCAAATTATCGTGTGTTTAGGAGTTTTTGAATGGCTAGAATGCGTTTGGGATACAAAGAAATTGACGTGCTTCTTGAAAATGTATTAAAAACAGCTTATCTAGGAAGTTCTAAGTTAGAAAACGACATATTGTTTTTTCTTATAGTTCTAAGTTAGAAAACGACTTATATTGTTTTTTCTTATTGATGCACTTGAGGGGAATTGTTGTAGATAATACTTTCAAGTGCTTTTCTGGAAAAACCTTTTAAAGTGAAAACAATCTTAAATGGCTCTTAATCATATGCTCTGTCCTTTGGCCAAAAATGTAAAACGAAAAGTTTTTCCTCATAGGTTGCTTGAGTGTTTTAAAATCTATGTTGCTTATTTCAACTGAGTTTGTTTTAAAATTAAATATCTTGCAGAAGTTGAAAACTCGCGTTGTGAAGCAGAATGCAAATCCTGAGTGGAATGAAGATTTAACCCTTTCTATTGCTGACCCAAACCTCCCAATCGAGCTTGTAAGTACTGCGAATTTATAATTCTGTCAAGAATGGTATGCCTATTTGTAACAGAAATGGAAATGAATATGTTGTAGAAAACGTTAGTTTGCAGTGGTTATGACCAGGATGCTGAGGGCTCAAATATATTATTTCTTATAACAAAATAAAAAATTGGTTTAATGGAAAACTTAGTTACATCTTGGAGTTAAAAGTATACTATATGACAAGATCCTGGAATTGAGCTTTCGTACATACAGATAATCAAAAATTTCTTGTGAATAGATGCAACACTTTCCGTATATTGGTCTATATAAATCAATAAATTTCACTCACATTACTAATGAGAATTTCCCTTTGATGTGGATTGCAGTCAGTTTATGACAAGGACACTTTCAGCCCAGATGACAAAATGGGGGATGCAGAATTTTACATTACTCCTTTACTGGAAGCTCTAAAGATGCGCTTGCAAGACCTTCCAAACGGAACCATAATCAGGAAACTACTGCCAAGCAGGGAAAACTGCCTTGCTGAAGAGAGCTGCATTATCTGGAATAATGGTAAACTCGTTCAAAACATGTTTCTTCGACTGCGAAATGTTGAGATAGGTGAAATTGAAATCCAATTGGAATGGATTGATATACCTGGCTCTTCGGGTTTGTAGATCACATCTACTGTCTGCTTGGTGCTAAGCATTGCGTCCAAGTACAAAAACAAAAACAGCCTTGGGCATCATAATCCGACATGTAAGAGTTTCTCGATCGGTTCCTTTCTTTCATATATAAAATGCTTAAATGAAGTGATGTTTAGCTGTGTTACTCTCCCAAATGTTGTTACCTGCCAAAAGGTATCCACGGAGCAGGGTGAACTAGATTGTTTTTTCCCTTTTTTCTTTTTCTTCTGGGTTTTGTTTTTACTTAGTTTTCTTGTAACTAGTTGTTTGGTTTTATTTCTCTATGCTTTGCTATTTCCTCAACTTTCAGCCACTCTTGAACTGATTAATAAAGTCTAATATCAATGTTTGGTTGTTTGTGGGAATCTATTTCAAACAATAAACAATTTAAAATAAATGCTATTAAAGTATTGTGTCGGGGTCTATGCTTAAATTTGAGATTGTCTATTTTAAATAATAAAAAAAATTTACTCATATTTTTATATATAAAATATAAAAAAATAAATTCACAAAATAAAAGAACTATGCCACTTACCCGCAAGGCTACCCAATTAACCCTTAAAGGATATGAGTTGGTGTTTAAGAATATATTAGATAATTATCTTTATATTAATTTTATATTCGATTTTAAGGAGTATAGTTTTTATAAGAGTTTGGGACAATCTATAGATTTTAACTAATCAATAGATTTTAACTAATTTTTATACTGTAATATTGAATGATCTTTAGGTACGTTAGACGATTGTAATAGGTACGTTAGACGATTGTAATTGATAATGAATTTGTGTTTAATTGAATGTTATTATTTAAATACGATTTAATTATTAAAAGAGTTAATAAT
Source organism: Trichilia minutiflora (assembly GCA_035590515.1). Taxonomy (NCBI): domain Eukaryota; kingdom Viridiplantae; phylum Streptophyta; class Magnoliopsida; order Sapindales; family Meliaceae; genus Trichilia; species Trichilia minutiflora. Next base: position 9,302 of record JAVXUL010016248.1, read on the forward strand.
GATATTTTTTTTATTGTATATAAAAAAAATAAAAAAAGAAAAAAGAGGCTACCCAGCTATCTTAGTTTTGAAGTAGTTAATCTCTCTGCTCTAGGAATTTTATGTTATAGTTTAATAAATATACCAATTTTAATTTTAAGTACAAGAAAATCGGTTGACTAAAAAAAAAAGCTTCATGAAAATTTTATAATTAAAAATGTTAATTTACTTTCACTTTAAATTTTATTTTAAACACTGGTATTGTAACAAAATATTATTGTAAACATATCTTTAATAGAAATTATTATTAAGACAAAATAATCTAAATATATAAAAATATTACTTTTGACACCCATTAAAAAACACTTATTTATAATTTTTTAATTTTAAAATCTCAATTTTTTCTCTTTAATATCAAAATAATTCATCATAAATTTTTTACAATAAATTCATGCAGAAACAAATTAATTTTTCAGATAATTCAAATAGACTAAAAGTACTTTTTTTTTACATGTTAATTTTATAAATTATTTCTATAATATATAAATTGTTTGGAATGAAATTCAAGAAATATCGTTTTTGCTTGGAAGTATATCTTGATTTTTGCATTAATGTTGCAACTGAGTTGATAGAGTAAATTTTCAGATTTTATTTTCTTCTAATGGACCATGTTATTAATTTGTGTAATGTTAAATTTTGTTAAATTTGCAGAAATATTCATATTTTTGCATAGTACTATTATAGTATGGTAATATTTATTCATAGTTTATAAAATAATTTGTTGTATTAATCGTCATATTAAAAAAAATCAATTAAAATTTTTATTTCAATTTAATGTTAAATTCTTACATAATTTTTATTTAATTGTAATAAACAATTAAAATTTTAATATTCAATATAATAATATATTAATTTTTTAATTTTAATAATCTCGAATATTTTTAAAATATTCTTTAATTACAATAATCATCATATTAGTGAGGTATAGTAAATTTTCAGTTTTAAAAATTATCATTAATTTATAAATGTCATAACTCAATTTTTCTACACTAATTTTATTCTATTAAATCCTTTAACATTAAATTATTAATTTTCAAATTCAAGGGCTTCAAACAAAATATAAAGAATTTTGAAAATTATTAGGGGAGTTAAAAGGGCATTAATTGAATAAAAATAAAATTAATGGGTAAAATTGCAAGGTTTGTAAGATTTAGTTTTATAGCAAATGATTGATTTTCAAAGCTTATAAACCTCATTTTACTAATATAAAGATATTTGGATCATTTTATCTTATAGTAGTATTTTTGTTACTTTTTATAAATACAAGTTCAGGTATATTAATTGGTAGTCGATACTATATTAAAGCTTAGTACAAACTTTGAAAAGAAGTAGATAAAAAATGGTCAAGAATGGAAACGGTTTCATTTTAGATTTAAGCTAGTACTAGAGATTCAAAGCAAAATTTTTGCTAATTGAGACAAATAATTCACCAATGAATTTTACAACTTAAAAAAGACTCAGAGACGATCGAGTAGGAAGAAATTAAAGTGAAATTGAACGCTGGATGATGGAGAAAATAGGATCAAAAAGAGAGAAGAACAGAAATCGAACAAACAAACCCTAGTACCCAATTAAGGGAGAACTGGTCCAAAGACCCCTCCTTGGACCAGTTTTGTCACACCTCCTATCATGGAACCTACATGCAACAACTACCATAGATTCTTGGTATACATTTCTTATATCAAAAACGCATACCAAGAACCTGTAAGGTTAGTATGGTACTCATTTTTCATAAAAATATTTAAAATACTCTTAATATAAACTATCCAAACTTTAAACTCCTTTGTTCGTAATCAATTTTCAAACACTTCTATATATCACAAAGTCCAATTCAAAATAAAAAACACATATCATTATCTCATAAGCAATACACACACACGCACACCCTATCATCTTAAGTCGTTTCTCCGAAAGGTATCCAATCTCATAATAAAATTTACACCTCATTTATATAAGAATCAAAGTATAAAAGGATACTATCTTCCTTTTACAAAAAATCAAATACAAATAAATACAAGAGTTTATAATTTCTATAACAAGAAAAGTAAACATAAATTTCATAAATCCTCCTAATAGACTCTAAGAAATCAGATGTGAGTTGAGTTCGAGAATTATACCTAAATATACTATTTTGATGCTATCACCATCTTTCTAACACCTTAACTAAGATGAAATTCACTTGTGAGTAGAAAAAAATGGTGAGTATACTAATATATAGTCAGTGAGTGAATATAATATATAAAACAGTTATGAAAATAAAATATAAATTTTTTTTAGTAAAACACTTTAATAAAAATAGTTTTTGAAATATTTTTTTCATTTAAAAATATAGTTTACTACATATATCAAAATCATTGGGCCTGCCCATTCTTTATTGGTTATTACTCAGATCAAAAGTTATCTTCAACCGTCAGTGATTATCCTCATATCAAAATCCATTATACAATACACATGTTTATAAAACACTCTCATTGAATTTATAATAAAATAATAAATAGTTTTCTATTAAACAAACTAAGTCCATCATTACTGTTGGTCTCGAGTAGTTTGTGAATTCATACATTACTATCTTTGACATGCTCACCTAATGGGATACTCCATCATAAATAAGAACATTGTTTCCCTTATATCGATTCCCCCGATGCACATACTCACCTAGATGACGTCTCGATCCACCCTAAGCTACTTAACTTTGTAGCTATAGTTTTGGTTTTTATAGTCATGGCCTCCTCGACCTCAATATCCATTTGTCAAATCAAATTAAATCCAAGTGAAT
>JAVXUL010016259.1:0-12116 GCA_035590515.1 Trichilia minutiflora
TAACAACTCCCATACAAATAGCATTAAGATTTTATAATGACTACTAAATGATTAATATGTGGCTAGCATTTATAACTAGAATTGATAAGAAATAAAGATTGTTAGAAAAACTTTCCTGAGATAATATTTCTTTTGTTGAGATAGATAAGATTATCCCAATATGAGACTTTGTTGAACGAGCCTTTGTTGATGATACCTTATAGCTATTGAAGATTGGCTCATATAAAGGATCCGAAATTATAGGCACTGCTATGGTAAATAGGAAGGGCCAGTGGATAACACTTTATGTAGGAGTAGGTTACATAATTGGGGTAGTACATGGGGCTTCACCTCTTATGGTATGGTAAAGGGGTGATTTCATAAATTTTATGTAAGTAGGTGATGAGTCCTCTGATACGATAAGATCTCTGGGGTGAGATGATAATATCTCTTGAAATAAGACCTCTGAGATGATGAGATAAGGCCTTTGAGATGAGACGATGAGTCTTCTGAGATGAGAGATAATACATCTGAGATGAGGGATGAAACCTCTGGAATGAGAGATGAGACCTCTGAGCTGAGGAGTTCTTAGGGATGAGGTGATTATATCTCTTCGGATGAGACCTTGATACCTCTTAGAGGGTTGGATCAGATTAAATCACTTTAGCTGAGGATGAAATAAGCTCAGAATCATCTCAGGTGAAGTGAAATCACCTCGGATCAAGGCTCGGACTGGAGAAAAACTAGGATAGAATCACCTCGGACTGAGCAAAGTCACCTCAGATTGGAGAAAAATAAGGATGGAATCACCTAAGGTCGAGGAAAATTACTTTTGAGTCAAATGGGATCACCTCGGGTCAGGAGAGATCTCAAAAATGAAAGCTTCTTCTTGTAATCTGAATATAAAGATAAAGATCACAGAACACCATCTCCACCATTCATATTGTAGAACCAGATTTTGTAACCATCTCAATCAAATTTTAACACGATCCAACGGTTAATAAAGCTGTGTCTATATTTTAATTATAACTGGATAGAATAAAAGAACCTGAAGCCATTTCCTCCTTTGTAAGTCTCTTCTTTATGAACTGATTTGAAGCTGTGGTGATCAAAGCTAAATCTTTACCTCTTAGATCATACAATTGGATTTTTAAAATGTCCATACCAAATTTTAGCATGATCTAACAGTTAAATTAAAAGAAATGGGATGTTAAATTCTCAGAGTTCGTTAAATGACAAAATTACTGATTACCTCTGGTTCAAACACCGATCTCTCCACCAGTAGCTTTGCTTAGCAATCCATCCATTGAAACTAAACAAGCATATTCCACGATATGGTATAAAAAATTTTGTCTCAATCCAACTGTGAAATAAATCAATCTACAATAAAATTGAAAGGTTGTGCAATCTAGAAAACCCAACCAAACAGAGCAAAAATTTTATGAAACTTTAAAATCTAGACTGGAGATTATTATTCAAATATGAACGATCGAAATAAATAAAATATATGATCAAAACTTTCATCAAAATTTAAAGTCAATCCAATAGTCAAAGAAGAAGAGATCGTCGATGGATGTAAGCCCTAAAAATTGACAAAAAACTAGATTATTCTTGTAACAAAATCAATCCACCAGAACTTCTATCAGGCAAATTATTAATATAATTTGTTCGATCAGATTGTATATCGACAAGCAAAATTCTTTTCACCAAAAAATTAGATTAATCCAACGATCGAATGAAAAGTTACAAGCAAAAATGATGACTATGTCAGTTGAAAAAATTCTAGAGTTGAGAGAAAAATTCTTCCATCTTCTTTGATTTGGATGACAAATGACCTTTTGTAAGCATTTTTCACAGACGACGCCAAATATTGATGGAAAAAATCTTCGATAATTTTCATACATCAAACATCGAATCTCTTCATGGTGATGGTGTGGTGGTTGAGGGATTTTTCTTCCTTTCGTGACTAGACTTGGGTCTTTCCCAAACTGCCTATGTACCCCCTTTCTTTTTTCCCCTTACTTCTTTTTTCTTCTCTTTTTTCTTTTCTTTTAGAGTTGAGGGATCAAGTCATACGTAGTTCTCTTTTTGAAAAAGATGATGACTTTTATAGGTGTTGGTGCATAAAATATCCAGTGACATTCTATCACTAACGAGGAATAGTCTGATGAGTAGAGTGACTGGGATACGGCTGGGCTTCGTCGGAGATTCCCTGTAAAATAATAACACCTTAAGAGTAACATCGGGAGAATTTTTCGATAGGTAAACTTCGATGCCTAAATTAGTAAAAATGAAAGGAAAGGAAGCAAAGCTTTAGTAAATAATGGAGTTCAAGTTAGGAGTGAAATGACCAGAATTTTGGATCCATTTTGTGTTGTGATTCATCATCTTTTTATAGGGTTTTTGGGAGACTGATGGATGTGACTTGGCATCGGAGAATAAGAATAATGAGACTGCTTGTTCTTGGGCAGTGTGCCAGCCGCATTCATTTAAGAGTTGTACTATCAGACTGAAAGATTATGAGTTCTGTCACCATCACATCACCTGAAATTCGACGGACAATAAGACAGATATCTTTTCGGATAGGGTGACGCCCTAGATTTTAGAACCTTCTGTACCTTTTAAATCATTCCCATTTTTTTATTAATATAAGGAGCCTTTTGGATTAAGGGTGAGAAGTCCTTTGAATTGAATCTCCTTTGGTTTGAGGGCGAGGAGTCCTCAAGGGGGAATGTTCTCTAGCTCAGGATGGGGAGTTCTCAAGATAGAAAGTCCTCCAGATGGAATGTTCTCTGGCTTAGGATGGAAAGTTTCCAGGGCAGGGAGTCCTTGAAAAGGAAAGTACGAGGTCCCTAGATTCAGGTGTTCCTTGGAGAAGGACTTGGCATATGTCTGCTTCGGGGTCCTTCACGTGTCAAACCCACTCTTTACTCAAACATCCAGCCCTTCAGTTTCTGGTGTGAGGCTTGCAAGACTCGTAATAAAAATTCCAAGTACAAATGAGATCCTAGGGTCTCGCTCAATAAGGAGAGGCTACAATATACTGCTGGCATGAGGGAGAAATGGATGATTGCTAAGGGATTGACGGGTAAAGGGTGTCCCCCCGTAATGATGCCTCATACTTGTTACCAATATAGTTCCCTCTCTCCTATTAAATGTTGTCAGCTCAGGAGTCAACTCCTAAGTCACTTCTTGAGTTGGCATCGCTTCGTATGTCGTAAGGGTTTTAAACGTTTGGTTCTCTGAGATCCACTTGTCCAAGGGTGGGTGGCTGTGATATGACCATTCCTTGAACCTCGGAGTCATTTATGAAGTCTTCAACACGTGGCTACTCCCTGTCCGTCAAGATCGACGATCGAGATCGGGGGTCTCCTCCTATAAATACCCCTCTTTTTACTCTCATCACTATCATTTTTGATTTTAGGTAATTTTCTCCCCCTTTTTCTTCCACTTTCTACTGCGGTTTACTTTATTTTTTGGCTTTTCTTTGTATTTCAGGTGCCATTATTCCAATGTTCATAATCTTTACAGCCCCCTTTTTTCTTTTCTCATCATTCGTATTCAAGTATAGTAAGAATGGATCCCCAAGACAAGCTTTCCAATGCGACTGTTACTAGCTTAGAATCTATAAGGGTTCCGATTAACCCTCAGAAGAGAGGGATGATAGTGGCACCTCAGAACAAGCCCATGCCAAGAGCCCACATGATGTTGACTGGTACCCCTTAACTATTAATGAGATGAGCTTATACGCTTATAGGTAGGCATTTAACATCCCTGACAGCTTTCAATTGAGGGTGCCACAGGCTCATGAGATTTCGAGCGCTCTTGCATCAGGGAAAATAGTGTTGAAAGAAGAACACTAGCTGTTGGGTGTCCAACTCCCCATGCAGGGATATTTTCTCAAGATTTTCAAAGGTTTCAGGATTCCTCCTTACCAGCTTACATTGAATAGCTGGAGAATCCTGAATGGCCAATTCGTATTGAAGGTTGACCAGTAAAGCCCCACCCCGACTGTTAAAAAGGTGTTGTTTTTGTACGCCCCCAAGAGGAATACCAGTTAATATCCCGGGTGGTATTTCTAATCCATTCACCTGGGATATCAGTCTAAAGTGAAGGGCAACCCTTCTAGTAATAACAACTGGAAGAATCGCTGGTTTATTATCAGTGGGGACGGGGCCGAGTCCCCTATCGGCCCTCTTTTTTCTTCCTTTCAGGAGACAAGTATTTCCAAAATAACTTTTTGTGGTATTCTCGTTTATAGATCATGATAGTTGACATGTCTTTTACTGTAGATGTGGGAGAGAGCAAGCGGACATCCTGACCAGTATTACAGATAGACTCATTAGTTTGTCCACCATGAACGTAAAAGTGCTATTAAATGAGAGTAGCTTGAAGAGGTCGGGCCTAGTGCTCCAGATGATATCAAGAAGCGAGCTCAATAAAATAAGAACTCGATTGAGCCAAGGTACTTCTTTCTACATCCTTAAGCATTGTTTCCATTCACCTGACAGATTGTAACTACAATATTCTCACATCCTTAAGGGCCAGCAAAAAGCAGAGAGCAGTAGATGTTTTGAATGGGTTACTCTCGAAAGGTGTGTCTAAGGGCGTGAAGCCTTCTGACCCTCAGACTAAGACCCCTGGTGATAAAGGGAAGGGGCCAAGTATGACGAAGGTCCAAAAGAAAGCTCCCGAGAAGGGAGAAAAAATAATGAACACCTAAAAAAGAAGAAAATTCTTATTTGAGAGCCGATAGTGGATCAAGATAGACCTCCCCGGAGGGGTGACTTGGCCCTGGTCAAGGATAAAGGAAAGCGTTCGATAGAGTATAATGTCGAGGCCAAAAAGAAAAAGAAAATAAGTCCTCCTCCTCTTCAAGTTATCAGTCAAACAACTAAGATCCCAGGCTGTGAGGGGGATGCATCAGTATCCCCGGTGTCAAGATAGGGTACTCAGACTACGCCTAGGAGAGGTCAAGAGGGTTTGTCAGGATCAGCAAAAATAACTGCTCGGGATGGGGCCTTGGGTTCGGAGGCAAATTAAAATATTGGTAGAAAGAAAAAGGATTTGCCCCCGAAGGATAAGGAGAATATTGAGCCTCCCCCCAAGAAAGGCGAAGACATAGAAGGGGTTTTATTAGAAGAGATCCCAGAGAGGATAAGGGGGGAGTTCGATCATCTCCTACTAATGTTGAACTCTGTGCATGAGGTAATCTCACCATCAATAGGGGACACTCTGGAGAACTTATCTCCCCACGACTCCCTTGATCACATGCTCATGTATGCACATAGAGTAAGTCTAGGAAATTCCTTGAACCTTGCAACTTGTTATTTAGCATCCCGGGCATAGCTTTAACTCTGACTTCTTCTTTCTTTTTCAGAATGCCTATCTCTTGGGCCTGTTTATTGATGACTTGAGAAATATGATCAATATCAAAGAACATGCCGTCAGGACGATGAAAAAACTCGAGGAGAGGGCTCAGGCGAGGATTGTTAAGGTCCGCGAGGAGGCAGCAAGAAAAGAAGCAGAACTGACAACCAGGATTTCTGCCTTGAAAGAAGAAAAGTCTTGGTAGAGTACAGAGGAGACAAATATATCCTCCTAATTTTTGGAAGCTGAAACTAGGATTCATATCCTGTCCATCGAGAATGAGCGACTGGAGAGAAAAAGATAAGAATTAACTGGCAAGCATAATAAACTAACCAACCTCTATCGATCCTTGAAAGCAGAGGAGACTCATCTAAAGGAGCAGCTTTCCCTGATAAAGGAAAATGCTGCACGCTTTGAAGACCAATATGAGAATCTTACTGTAGAGCAAGGTCTCTTGAAAGGGGAGCTCAAAGAGGTGCAAAGGTCCCTGGAAAATTTGAAGAAAGAGATAGAGGAGGTGCTGGCTCGGCTAGAGTCTCGTTATGACTAAGGGATCAATGATAGTATGAACTTGACCAGCTGACTCTTCCTCCAGGAGTATCTTGAGATGGACCTTCGCTGGTTGTTTAACCATCTAGGTCGCGAAGATCTTGGGACCTCTCAACCGTCTGTAGAAGGCGTCCTTCCTAAAGCTGCTTCTCAAGTTCAGGCTGATACTACTAATGAAGAGAGGCCTAATTCCAAAGATCGCCCACATACTTCAATAGTAGATAGGTCCCTTGAGGCAGGTGCTATAGGCTCCAAGGGACAAGAACCCTAGGAGCTAGGGGTAAACAATGAAGGAGCCCCCGACATTTCCCAAGTTAAGGTGACCCCCGTTATGGTCTCTTTCAATGAAGAAGACGGGGAAGCTAACCCCCTTTGGGATCAAATCAAGGATCCTTAATGTAAACACAATGATTATACTTATAAGAATCATACTTGTACATCTTCCTTTTTCTGTATTTTCATTCTTTGTCCACGGCTTCCCTGAGGGTTTGGCTTGTATATGATTATTGCCCCCAAACCATTCAATGTATAGGCTGGAATATTTTGTACACTGAAACACTTATTTGATTAATTATTAATGAAAACAGAAAAAAAATTTCTTCATGCTTTTGCTTGTCGGATTGTAACTGTTACTATTTTTGGTACTCAGCCGCTACCCGGATGAGAATCAATTAACTAACTAGTATCCTGACGCTAAATACTTTGGAGCTTGGTTTCTATTAGAGACCTTTTGAAAATAGCTTGACTAATGCCTCATAATTTTAAGGTCTAGAAGTCGATCGGGATTGCAAGCCCAATATTACTCAAGAAATGATGGTGCCAAGAGAAAGCTCGACCAGTCCTTGGGTATTTTAGGGCTTAAAGGCCAATCGGGGTACCAGAAGAAGGAAAAAGCTCAATTGGGAGAAAACCTTAACTAAGAGAAGGCTCGACTGTGAGAAATCTCGATCAGAAGAAATCTTGACTAGTATCCGAGAATTTTAGGGTTAGAGAACTAACCGAGGTACTAGGAGAGGGCTCAACTAGTCTTCGAAAAAACTGAGGTACTAGGAGAAAAGATCAACTGGAAGAAAACCTCGATTAAGAGAAGGCTTGATTGGGAGATATCTCGACCAGGAGAAAGCTTGACTAGTACCCGAGGATTTTAGGATTAGAGAACCAACCGGGTACTAGTAGAGGGATCAACTAATCCTTAAAAAAATTGAGATATTAGGAGAAAAGCTCAATTGGGAGGAAACCTCGATCAGAAAAAGTCTCGACTGAGAGAAATCTTGACCAGGAGAAAGCTCGACTAATACCTGAAAATTTTAGGGTTAGAGAACCAACTGGGGTACTAGGAGAGGGCTCAACTAGTCCTCGGGAAAAATTGAGGTACTAGGAAAAAAGCTCAACAGGGAGAAAACATCAACCAGAAGAAGGCTCAACTGAGAGAAATTTCGATTAGGAGAAAGCTCGACAAATACTTAGAGAGCTAACCGAGGTACTAAAAGAGGGCTCAATTAGTCCTCGGAGAAAACCGAGGTATTAGAAGAAAAGCTCAATTGAGAGGAAACCTCGACCAGAAAAAGGCTCGACTGGGAGAAATCTCTATTAGGAGAAAGCTCGACTAGTACCTAGGGATTTTAGGGTTAGAGAACCAACTGGGATATTAGGAGAAAAGCTCAACTGAAAGGTAACCTCGACCAGGAGAATACCTTTGCACCCATTTATAGAGATTTTGGGGAGCCATTTTTATATAAAAAAGGTCATTTTATTATCGATCAAAGAAATTACAAAGTGGGGTGGCATTATAAGCAGAGCTTTACGAGAGGGAGGACAGCTTTAGGGGGGTAGTATTTTCTTAGCATCTCTACGTTTTAGGTTTTGCTCAGGACACTACCATCTGATCGAACTAATTTATACGTTCCTGTTTGAACCATTCGAACTATCCAATAAAGACCTTCCTAATTAGAGCCTAGGGACCCCTCGTCTGTTACTCGCGTATTAAGGGTGATTTTTTTGATTATTAGGTCTCCTTCTTAGAAAGATCTCGGCTCAACCCTCTTGTTGTAGGATCGCGCTATTCTTTGTTGGAGGGCGGCCATCCTTATTAAGGCCCTATCCCTTGATTCTTTTCGTAAGTCCTGTTCAAGGTACATGACTTGTTGATTTTCTTCCTCATCAAAGTGGAGGGTGAGGAAGGTCGATATATCTATTTCAGTGGGGATTAATGCTTTGAACCTATAAGCCATGAAGTAAGGGGTCTCCCCGGTAGTAACTTTGGCTGTCGTCCTGTATGCCTATAACACTTTCGGGAGCTCCTTTGCTTAGGCTCCTTTCCGCTCTCCCAATTTTTTCTTTAACAACTTTTTCACAATTTTGTTGGCAGCCTCTATCTGCCCATTTACTTTAGGTTAGCTGGGGAAGTGAGCCTCAAATCTATGTTCTAATTACTACAGAATTCTTCTAATCCCCTATTATCAAACTATTTTTCATTATCCGCCATCAACATACTAGGGATACCGTATCTCTAGAGGATATTCTTTCGGATGAACATAATGATGTTCTGCTCTGTAATCTTTGACAAAGGCTCAGCTTTGATCCATTTAGTGAAGTAATCAATGACCACAATAGCATACTTGGCTTGTGCTCAGGTGGTAGGGAAAGGACCTATCAGATTAATCCCCCATTGAGTAAAGGGCCACGAACTTAACAACATGGTTAGGTCCTTGGGGGGCTGTTGTGGGATGTCTGCATAGACCTGACAAGCGTGACATCTCTGAACCAAGTTATAGGAATCTTCTTTCATTGTCAATCTGAAGTATCTTTCGATGAACTAAGTTTCTACTGCCACTATAATTTTCACAGATTCCCTAATGCATCTCCTTCAGTACCTCCTTGACTTCTTGTGGTCCAAGACATCTTAGGTAGGGGGCACTGACCCCCCTCTTATAGAGGAAGCTATTTATTATCAAGAACCTGTAGCCTTTCTCTTAATTCTGAGCATTTTATCCTTATCAGGGGGTAACATCCCTTCTTCGAGATACCACCGAATAGGAACTATCCAGGTGCTTGACTCTTCTAGGGTCATCATCACTCGATCATCCTGGATTGAGCAAATGCCCTTTTGGCTTAGAGTTTTTATCAGGATTATTCTCGGAATTTTCCCATCAAAAGTCAAGGCGAGTTTTGCTAGTGTATTGGCCTTGGAGTTCTCAAATTGAGGTATCTTTTGTACCTTCACCTTATTTAACCGACTGTCCTATTGGAGGGTCTTCGATAGGTAAGCCTTTATGTTCTCTTCTCGGGCTTGATAGGTCCCGTTCACATGATTCACAAGGAGCTGAGAGTCGCTGTTCACCACAAGGGTGCGTATTTTGACTGCCCAAGCAGTTCTTAAACTTGTCAATAAAGCTTCATATTCTGCATCATTATTAGTCATACAAAAAGAAAATATGAGACTGTACATAACCTCTTCTCCACCTAGGCCTATCAAGATGATCCCGGCTTTGCCTCCGCCTCTGTTGGCGTTTGATGACCTGTTTATCAATATGTGCCAAAAATGCTGACTGCTGGGAGTAACTCGGTCTTCCTCCATTATTTTGAATTGATTGAATGAGGATTATAAAACTTTCAGCACTTTTATCATGTCTATTCGACCACAAAGTCTGCTAGAGCTTACCCTTTAATGGCTTTTTATGGTCAAAACTCTATGTCAAATTCGCTAACCTCTACTGACCATTTGACGAGTCTTCTTGACAGGTCCAGACAATACAGTATTTGCCTGAGCGGTTGATTGGTGAGCACCGCTATGGGGTGCGCCTGAAAGTATGGACGTAATTTTTGAGCTATAACAACTAAAGCCAAAGATAGCTTCTCGATTGATGAATATCGAGTCTCGGTGCTTGTCAACGCCTTACTTGTATAATAGATTAGACTTTAGATCCCCTAGGATTCTTTCCTCATGAGCATTGAGTTAACTGCGTACTCATTGATCGCGAGGTAAAGGTATAGGATCTCATTCTTAAAGAATTGGCCAGCTGTGGGATCGAGGATAGGTACGCCTTGAGTTGTAGAAATGATTACTCATAATTTTCATCCCATTCTATACCTTTGCCTTTTTTTATAGCCTTGAAAAAAGAAAGATTTTTGTCAGTGAGTTTTGAAATAAAACGACTCAGGGCAGCTAACTTCCAGTCAGGCTTTGGAGTTCCTTCAAAGTCCTAGAGCTCCGAGGTTCATTATAGTCTGAATCATCTACGGGTTGGCCTCGATCCCTCTTTCGATGTCCATGAAACTCAGGAATTTTTTTGATCTGATCCTGAAGGCATATTTCTTAGGATTCAACTTCAAGTTCTATTTTTGGAAGAGTGAGAATGCTTGCTCTAAGTCAAATGTGTGGTCGATGGCTTTGACAGACTTTGCAATCATGTCATCTACATATACTTTCATGGAGCCTCCTATTAGGGGATTGAAGACCTTATTCAACAATCTCTGGAAAGTGGCCTTGACGTTCTTCAACCCAAATGGCATGACCTTATAGTAGTATAGACCTCGATTAGTGATGAATACCATTTTTTGCTGGTCGAAAAGGTGCAATGGGATTTGATTGTATCCCAAGAAGGCATCCAAGAAACTCAACAGTTCATGCCTGATGGTTAAATCTACTAATTGATCGATTTCAGATAAAGAAAAACTATCCTTGGGATAGGCTTTGTTAAGGTTGATAAAGTCCATGCACATTCACTAACTGCCATTGGCCTTTTTGACCATGACCACGTTTGTCAATCAATTTGCGTACTTGGCCTCCCTGATAAAGTCGGCATTGAGCAGCTTGTCAACTTTGACTTTGATGGCATTTTGCCTTTCGATATTGGAAACCCTCCTCTTTTATCAATAGTTTGTGAGTCGAGTTGATGGTCAACTGGTGGGTCATAACAAGTGGCTCTATTTCAGGTAAGTCCTTATGGCTCCAGGTAAACATATTACTATTCTGTCGTAAGGTGGTTTTAATACTTTACCTCAGGTCAAAGTCCAGCTTGGCACTAATCCTAACTGCTATATCAAAGAATCGATCGTCTAGTGTCACTCTATCTAAAACTTTATCTGGCTCTAGTATAGATCTCAAGGACTCTGCTCCGATGCTGGCTTGATTGTCAGCGAGGGTTACAACTTAACCCCCCTCAGTTATTTCCTCCTCGAGTCCTCAGGTTTGTCCTACTGCCTCACTGAGGGATGCTTCCAAGGGTCTTTTACAGATGCAATATATTTGCTTTGAAGAAGTTGTAAAGCAGGATCTTGCCTCTCTTTGGTTTTCCTTGATGATACCAATTCCTTCCCCGGCTCCGAATTTAAACTTTAGATAATGTGTACTTTTTATAGCCTTAGTATTTCGGAGGAAAGGCTTTCTCAAGATAACGGAGTAAGGTATCTTCAATTCGACTACTTGCAAGGTTACCATGACAGTCTTCTGATAAGGCTTATCTCTCATGGTTATCAATAATTGTATTGATCCGAGGGGGATGATGTAGGAGTCCCCGAATTTGTATAGTGCAGATTTGGGCTGTGTCAGCTCTAAATCCTCTATTCCTAAAGAATCCAGAGTGTCTTTGAATATAATATCAGCAGAACTGCCTGTGTCGACTAATATTTGGCTGACCTATTTTGACACTATCCCTAGTGCAACCATGAACACATCATCATAAGGGTAGTGAACCCTTATATTATCTTCGTTGATAAATATAATAAGCGTGGTTGCCACCTGAGGCCTCTTGTCAGCCTGCACATTCATCACATGAAGATCTGATGAATGACCAGGCAAGGAGTATCATGCATAGTTCTTATGGGTGTTATTTGATAACCCTACCAAAGTAAGCCCTCCTGATATAATTAACATGCCTATGTCATGTCCCAGTTATCTCCAGTCCTCGGTGTTAGTGTATATACCTTAGAAACCATTTATGTTATTAGTTTTAGGACTTATGATCTTGTATAAACTTTTATATTTATTAATTTATATATGTTTGCTGCTTTCTTTATTTTTCATACAAATAAATAATAAATGTTTATAAATAGTCTAGATAATTTTATTTAATTGTTAAATAAATTATCAAATCGTTCTCTACGTACGTGGTGTTGAATGGGCTACTATATCACACAGTAGGCACACTAGTTGCCGCCTAATGATATTATATGATAATATATATAGGTTGACAATATGAGTATTGTCATAAGGGCAT
>JAVXUL010016280.1:0-12114 GCA_035590515.1 Trichilia minutiflora
TATTATTATTGTAATAATAATATATATATTAATATTCATTATTGGATAATGATTTAATATATATATATATATATTTATTTAATTATATTTATTATTATTATTATTTGTAATAATAATAATATATATATATATAAATGTTTTATTATAATAGTTTTTGGATAAAAACTTTAATCTCCACCAATTAGAATGCAACATACATGTATATACTTGTTTTATTTTGATTGGTTAATTCTTTAAAGCTTGCCACCTTGCATATTCTCTTTAAATGCTTTGAATGCTTCTTTTGTTAATTCATTTACATGTCAACGTGGAGGCTTGAAATGGTTTCAATTTGGATTTGAATCAATTGCAATAAGATATATATATGTATGCTACGGTGGAGGACAAGAGAGGATGGTTTCATTTTCAATTGAAAAGCAAAACAAAACACAAAAACAAAGAAACCAAACTCTCGGCCAAGGTTTGAAAAATTGGAAAATTTGTTTTCCAAATTAAACCAACATGAAAGAGAGATGAGGGAGGCATCAAGGAGTTGATGTATTCATGAAATAAGGCAATAGCAAACATACACACACATATATGGAGAGATATGGTGTATGATTGTCAAGTGTTTGTAAAAATGTTTTGCAAACATTTCCAAGCTTTCCAACCAAGCTACCACTTTCATCTTCAACATACTAGAGTGTGGATACTCTTGGAGGCTTGGGGGAGGACTTCAAGCTTCAATGAAAGTGGATTTGGGTGAGTTTTTATTCATTCAAATGGTTAAAGTTTTCAAAAGTTGAAAATTTTCATTAATGCATGCTTAGGGAACTTAGAAAAGATCCTAGGGTTTAGGGCCTCAACTCAACAACAATGGTATCATCGATTTTTCTTGATTTCACTTGGAAGTCAGAAAACCCCAAATTTTCTTCTCGAAATCCTAGCTCCTCTTTTTGCTTCCTACATTTCTACCGTCAAATTAAAGCTCCCGGATAGTTAAATGCAGGGAATGTCGATGACAGGTGATAAGAAATCAAAGTTTTGATGAAATATGATGAAATTTAGAGAGAGAAAGAGAATAACGTGCAGAAGAAGAAGAGGAGAAGAGGAGGGAAAAATGAGGGGAAAATAGGCCTTCAGCCCTTTTTATAAAAAAATGAGGGCAAAAATTACTATTTTACCCTTGATAAAAATAAAGGAAGAAGCTTCTAGATAGAGGTAAATTCATCTTTTCGGGCTTCCTACAGTGTCAAATCTATCAGAGGTATTGATACCTTCCTCAGAGGTTTTGATACCTTTAGCCTTTTGCCATAAAGGTATCAAAACCTTTTTCAAAAGTATCGATACGTTACTTCACAAATTTTGAAAATCTTCATCACCAACGTATCGATATATTTAAAGATATCGATACCTTCTAACCCAAGGTATCAATACGTTACACTAGGAACCAAAGGTATCAATACATTACAAAGGTGTCGATACCTCTAGACCAAAGGTATTGATACGTTTTGCTCCTTTTTCATCCGAATCTAACCCCTATTCTGAAAAATATCATTAAGATCCCACTCAAAATAAAACTAATATTTAATTACGTTCAGGTCCCTACGTTTACGATTTCAAAACTTTATCTTAACCAATCAAATTCTTGAACTAAATTACGAAATCACACTCACACGCATACAATGTACAGAATGGATGCGAATGCATAAATAGTAAAAATATATAATTATCGTTATGCCCTTGAGATCTAAGCACAGGGCTCATATAATCTGTTATCGTACACATATTTATGAGTTAAGAATGTCCTACAGCCAATTGAGGTAAATGGATCTAATACACTCAACTTATGTGATTTATATTGATGTTGATAATGTCCTGATTAATGGGTGCTTTATGCCTTATTTGGTTTTTAATGAGATGGCTTAAAGGTTGATTTGCTATGATGACAGTTTATCTTAATATACTATTGATTTGAATACGAGTTATAAACTATTTGTGTGTGTGTGTATTCACTGAGTATTTTCTAATACTTATCTCTTTTTTCTCTACAATTCGGGATAGTCTACTTAGAATGATTATATAGTTGATTTTAACAAAGATTTCATTATTGACACCAAATACTCCACTCATTTTTTAAATTTGTGTTGTCGGCTAAAATAAAACTAAAATTGATTTGTACTACATGATTTATGTATTTTAATTTATTTAATCGAATATGCTTTTAAGATGATTATATTAGTGTCATATGTTAATTTTTGATCGGGAATCGAGGATTTATAATATTTATATTTATATTTGATTTATCAATCGAAAATTAAATGATGACATTGGACTGTTTATAGATTTGAGATTGAGAATAGTGTTTACATTTTGATGAAATATGAAATAACTATATTAAATATGATATGCAATGAGGTTTTGAATACCTTGAGTATACTTAAGGCGTATTCTAATTAACAAGATATTTTTTTTGAATTTACAGTGATTATCACATGATCCAATTCTTAGGATTGAAGCGCAACATATATCTTTTATATATTAACATATGTAGTTATATTATTATATATTTAATTGTATGTTACATTTTTTTTTACTTTTTTCAACTCTTTGAATATAATTTTTAATTTTATTTGTTATAAATTTTAACTTATAAAATATAAAATAAAGGAAAAAAATTTAACAAAAAAATTAAAAATTATAATAAAAAAAAGTTTAAACAAATATGCCTATAATTGAATGTACCATATTTCTTCCCTTGATCATGTAGGGATTGAAATTGATATAAATTGTCAACTCCCCATTCCCAAATCTCATATTGTGACAAATATAAAATCATGATGTGTAAGTATTTGAATAATCTAAATAGGAGGGCTTACTTGTAAACAGTATGCATCATAGAAGAAAAGAATAAAATAAAAAAGTGGATTCATTCAAAAAAATTCAAAATTTTTAATTAAATGGGAAAAAATATTTTAATTTTTCTCAACTCATTACCAAGTACCTTAGAACGTGAGAATTTTATCACTGTTTGGGCAAATGGTAAAAGGTGAAAAGGGCATTTTTTTTAATATGCATATGATTAAATCTTTTTTTAATTTAAAGGGGCAAAATTTTAAATTTTATAATTTTTATTGCTCATAATATTTATAAATAAAATATATTTTAGTATTTTAAAAAAAATTATCAAATATTACAAAATAAATAAATAATATTTAGAATACATTTGAAAACCATCACATTAGTTTTCAAAATTTTGATTGCAAAGACCAAATTGAAGAGAAATAAATAAATTAATTAAATTTGATCAAATAGAACTTAAATTATATATTAACAACATTTTAGAATTATCTTCTCAATTTAAAAAGTGAACATTACAAAATAAATTATTATTATTATTTTTTTATTTTAAATTCTAATTTCATTGTCCCTTTGAGCTGTGATGTGGGACTTTAAATAAACAAAGAAATAGATAAATAATAAATAAATAAAATATTTACCATTTGGGTGGTTCTCAATGGACACACGGCAACCCAGGCAAATAGCTTGACATGTATGTGCGTACGAGGACCACAATCTTTGTCAACCCTATAATATTTTCATTAAGATCCTCAATTTTGTATTTATTTAATTTAAAATTAACCTATTTAAGAAGTAGACTCTTCAACCTTTTAGGATGAATTATCTTTAGTGTCTTCATAGATATGGCAATTTTATTTGTGAGTACCAGTATACGCAGATATCCATATATTTTTTACGGATATATAAAAATATATGTACATATTTAAAAACAGATATATTCATATTAAAAATGAAGTAGTTTTGATTTGTTAATTAAAAAAATAAAATTTATTAAAATAAAAAATATTTACATATATTCCTACTAATGCAAATATTTATTTATTTACATATACAAATGTGGATGCCAATATTATTATCAATCACGAATACAAATGCCAAATATAAATAATAAAATAAATATAAATTCAAATATAACAATATTTATATCCGTTTCTTTGTTTATTATCTCTATATATGAATTAAAAATTGTTTTTCATTTAGATAATAAATCAAAGTTTACAATATTCAAGTCTACGAAAATTTTGCAACATCACCCGGTCTACTTATGTGATCAATCTTAAAATATTAGAGGTTGTTTTGGGAGTTTTTTCCAATAATTTGTTTTATGTGAAATAATACAAACATTTAGGACTTAAATGAAAACATATTACTAATAAGAAAATAAAGATTCGTCAATGAAAGGAGACTATTTTATACTCATCATCAATACTTTCGTAAAGTTTGTGACAACAATGCAACGGTTACAAGGCGTAATTGTTTGGTTGTGATCGTTGGATTGTAATCCAACGGCCCACATTAAAAGGGAGCATCCCCAGTTATATATAAATGCCAAAGTTTTCAAAAGGCTGATAAATTAAATTAACTATTAACTATGCCTCGAACCGAATTCCTGGCTCCTGAGCCTTCTTCTCGGTCAAGCCTGCAAGCGGCTGCAGTAAAATTTATTCATCCGAAATTAGATGCCCCTTCCCAATATAACAAACCCCTTTATTATTATAATTATTATTTCATTGTTGGACTTGATCAAATTCAATCACCACCATTAAAATCTGAGGATCCAGAACAAAAAAATAATTAAAAAAACAGTCTTCATTTCTGTATAATACAACAAACCTACCACCATCTTTCTATTCAATGTCTTTTCTGTTATAATCTCTCCAAAAAATTTCTCTCCACTTTCTCTCTCAAAATCTATCCAAAATCCAAATCCTTTTGGCTTTAGATTCTGAAAAATCTCAGTATCTTTTTCTCTGGGTTGTTTTTATATCCACAAATGGTGCTATCCAAACGTAGCCACAGGTTTTTCAAATTCAGAAGCAGCAGCTCTCTTCATTTCATGTCAATAACTAACAATTTCAAATCATCTTAAATTCCAAGCTCCATTAATTCTCTACCACTCAAAAGATAACAAAAGATTCTCATCTTCTCTTCTTTTGCTGACCAGAAATAATTAATATTATTCTCCCAACAGTAGTTTTTATTAAAAATCTCGGATATATTTCCTTTTTTTGTTTTGTGGTAACAGATGATTTCCAAGGATTACGAGTTTTCAAGTGCTGTGCTTGTAGAAATGGCTTGGATCATGCTCTGTGTTGATTATTCTAGGCTGATTTGGTTATTATTTGGGGTATTTTCTTATGAAAATCATGAAGGAAAGCCTCGGATCATCTAGCATACAACAAATATATAGCTTTTGATCTCAATTCTGAATACCCTTTTCCCATAGAAATATATTTTCCTGTAATTTCCTTTCAACTCATATATATATTAGACCTATATATACATATATGATAGATAATACAGCAGCCATGTTCAAGAAGAAGACTACCCATATAGGAAGATCTATTGATGGCGTTAAACCTGAGCTTGGATACGTTGAAACTGATCCTTCTGGCCGCTATGGACGTGTAAGTTCTTTCAGAAAGCATTAAATAGCAAGTTGTAACAATGGAAATCGTTGTTTTCTATAAGATTTACAGCAGTTTGTCAGATTTTGTTCCAACTAAATTAAAAAAATGTTACATCTGTTTTCTGGAAACACAATGTGTATGTCTGATTTTCATCCCCTTCAAATGAACAACTTTCTTATGAACAATTGAACAGGTCATTTTCTTTTGTAACAATGTCTAAACTATACATTTTTAAAATTATTTTTTAAAAAAAGAAGAAAAATTGTTGTATGTTTGACCTTGAGTAGTTGAGTTGCTGCAAAATTTATTCCTGATGATGTTTAATATACATATATTAATAAAAATAGAAGTTGAGAAGGGCAATATTACTCTAATCTAGCCCACCCTACTAATAAAATGAAGAGACACTTTCAATTTTCTTAGAAAATCCTGAAAAAAATGGGAGTTTCAATTTTTATTTGCAGTTTAGAGAAATTCTTGGTAAAGGAGCCATGAAGACAGTGTATAAGGCGTTTGATGAGGTATTAGCAATGGAAGTAGCATGGAATCAAGTGAAACTCAATGAAGTTTTCCGTGCTTCAAACGAATTAGAACGCCTCTATTGCGAGGTTCATCTCCTCAAGAACCTCAATCATGACTCCATCATTAAATTCTGCGCCTCCTGGATCGATGTTGATCGAAGAACCTTCAATTTCATCACTGAAATGTTCACGTCCGGGACCCTGAGAGAGTAAAAACTACTATAACTTAGCAACGAAACTTGCAAAGATTCATAGATTTTAGTCTCACTTATCCTGCTATAAATGTGATTCAGGTATAGGCAAAAGTACCAACGAGTAGATATCCGAGCAGTTAAGAACTGGGCACGACAGATTCTGCGAGGACTTGCTTATCTCCATGGACATGACCCTCCGGTGATTCATAGAGATCTCAAATGCAATAACATTTTTGTAAACGGACATCTTGGGCAGGTTAAAATTGGTGATCTTGGTTTAGCAGCTATTCTTCGAGGCTCTCAGCAGGCTCACAGTGTTATAGGCAATCTCGATATCCCATTTAATGCTATGTTATTATAAATTATAGTTGTAAACCTCAAACAATGTGTCTACCTGGCATGTAAAATTTCAGGTACACCGGAATTTATGGCGCCGGAATTGTATGAAGAGGAATACAATGAATTGGTTGATATCTATGCCTTTGGCATGTGTGTGTTAGAGATGCTTACATCTGAATATCCATACAGTGAATGCTCAAATCCTGCCCAAATATACAAGAAAGTGACTTCGGTAAGCTAATTCTTGTACATTCATAATTATGAAGCTATGCTTATCTGCTTGTTTGATGGTGTGATCATCAGGGAAAGTTGCCGGAAGCATTCTACAGGATTGAAGATGCAGAAGCGCGACGTTTTGTGGGGAAATGTTTGGAGACTGTTTCGAAAAGGATGCCAGCTAAAGAACTGTTGCTTGACCCATTTCTAGCCTGTGATGAAGGGGAACTGTTGCCAATTCGGAAACTTCCTAATAAGAAGTTGATTCCTGATCGAAAAGTGGTGGAACCAGTGTCAATGTTTGTTGTTGATTCCGATGAACGGAGGAGTATTGATATGACTATCACAGGATCGATGAATCCGGAAAACGATACAATTTTTCTGAAAGTACAGATTTCAGATAAGGATGGTATGATCTCGAACTTGCTTGAACTGTTTGTTCTATTTATTAATTTTGCACTCGAAAACTTAATTTCGAAGGTTTAAGAAACTAGTATCAGCAAGCCTGATTTTATCTATAGACTTTGTTACGTTGAATTCAAGTAATATTTTATTTTTGATATCGAGAAAATTCGAACACAAGTTCCGGAGATCAAATCTACTCTTGACATATTGAATCGGCACTCAATTTAAAATAAATTTGAATTTTTTAAGTAACTTGTTACTAAAAATAGACTTTCATGAATCCATCCCATCATATTAGCAAGGGGCCGGATTAATGTGAAGACGCCACTTTAATCCTTTGTATGTCTGAATTGACAGGCACAAGAAAGAGATGATACTTGTCACTATTTTTTATTTGCAATCTCGATCTCATAAAAGGTCGAGGTGATACAATTTTATTGGTCTGTATTATCTTGTTAGTGGTGAAACTGATTCATCTACGTTTTTGCCCTTATGACTACCAATTTTGCTGTGTTATCTACAGGTCATACTAGAAACATATACTTTCCATTTGATATTTTCAATGACACTGCAACTGAGGTCGCCGTGGAAATGGTGAAAGAACTGGAAATTACTGATTGGGAACCCCTGGAAATTGCTGAAATGATAGAAGAAGAGATTTCTTCTTTGGTCCCAAACTGGAAGAATTGTCTAAGCTCACCCCTTTTCCATAATCAACACTGCTTCAGCTATCAAGAAGAAGAAGAAGAAGATGATGATTACCATCCTTTCTACTGTAACTCCTCCCATTCTTCCTCTCATACTTCTCTCCCAGCTTTCATGTCTTCCTATCAAAAGAATGATGATTCAAGTTCTAATGGCTCTGACAACTCCATATATTCAACCATGGATTACCACTCAGAAAATGAAGATGATTGCGACTTAAGCTTCAGAGGAGGAGATTCACTCTGCAATTCCAGGGCGACCCAGATCAAACCCACAAGATTCTGTCCTACCTATTGCGATGATGAAAATGTGAATTCCTGGAAAGCCTGTAGTTCAAATCAGGTCAGAAAAATTTCCAGGATTCGTTCCCTGGTAGATGTACGCAGCCAATTGTTGCACAAATCCCTGATGGAGCAAATCAACAAGAGGCGACTGTTTAAAACGGTTGGAGCTGTTGAGAACATTGGATTTCATGAGCCAGGAAATCATGAATCCTATGGAAGATGTTCAAATTTCAGATCATGACGAAAATTTAAGCAGATTTTAAATTGTGGGTTGTGCGTTTCAGGAATTGTTGGATAACAATATTGTAAAACTGTTTGCTTTCTGTTTGTGGTGTGTTTTGAGTTTGAGCACTGATGAATGGGCTTGTATAGATACTCGAAGACTCAAGTATGAAATTTGAGAGGGTTGAGGGTTGTTGTAATAATCAAAACGGTGCCGTTTTTAGCTGCAGAAGAAATTGTTATAAATATGGAAATTATTAAAAATGACCAGTTTTTAACTTTTATTCTTAAAAATAATCGTGTCAAAAAAATCCACATAAATTAAATCAAATATATGTATTTTAGATAATAATACTCTTACGAGATAATTTTACATTTTGAAGAGTTCATTGAATCTATTTTTAAAAGTATACTTTTGAATTTATCTTCAAGAATTTGTTTTTAAAAAGATTCTATCTTCGTAAGTAGAGAATTCATTTTTGAGTAAATTTTTTACTCTAGATCTATTTTCGAGATTGCACTTTCAAGAGCTTATTTTCAAGAATTTAATCTTCAATCTATTTTTGACTGTATACTTTTAAATAAAAGAGACTCTACGTTTGAACGTGAAAAGTTCACTTTTAAATGAAATTCTTCATTTTAATCTATTTTTGATATTCCACTTTTGAATAAAAGATTTCAAATATAATTTTGAGAGAATATTTTTTAGAATCCACTTTCAAAAGGACTTTATATTTGAAAGTAGAGAATTCACTTTCGAATGAAATTCTTCGCTTCAAATTCATTTTTGAAAGTTTGCTTTTAAGAGTTTATTTTTGATAGTTCAATCTTGAATCTATTTTCAAGAGTCTACTTTGAAATGAAAGATTTTATATTCAAAAGTGAAGAATTCATTTTCAAATGAAACTCTTCATTTTGAATCTATTTTTGAGAATTTATTTTTGAATAAAAAGTTCCACGTTCGAAAGTAAAAGGTCCACTTTCGAATGAAATTTTTTACTCTTAATATATTTTCGAGAGACTCTTTTTAATAGTACACTATCGAATTCATTTTCAAGAATCTACTTTTGAAAATATTTTATATTTGAAAATGAAGGGTCCACTTTCGAGAATATATTTTTAAGAGTTCAATTTTGAGTTTATTTTTAAGAGTCTACCTTCGAATGAAAGACTTGATATTTGAAAGTGAAGAATCTATTTTCAAATAAAAATTTTTACTCTAAATCTATTTTTGAGAGTCTACTCTTAAATTCATTTTCAAAAGTTTATTTTCAAACGAAAATTTCTATATTAGAGGGTATTATTGTTTAAAATACATATTTTTTATTTAATTTGTTCAAATTTTTCTGATACGATTTAAGATTAAGAGCCAAAATCTAGTTATTTGCGATAATTTCCCTTATAAATACCATAAAATGATGAGCTTGATTTGCAATAATCATGGATTAATAATTCGGATCTCATATTCTTTGTTATTACTTCTTTTTTTTCATTAGATATTTCATTAATAAATTAATATTATTGATAATTTTATTCTTCGTTTATTGAACAATAAAACATTATATTCTAAAACTCTCTTAATAGTATATTAAAGATCAATTATAAACTTATATTTTACTTAACAACTATCTTTTTTATTTATTATTTAATTACTCATATCACAACCAAAAACATTAGGAGTAGTGATAAGTGCACATATATTTAGATATGATAAATAGTTAAACAGATATAGATAATATTGTATCTTATTTTTTTTATCTGTATTTATATTTATATTCGTATTCATATATATTCATTTGTTTTACTCTCATCAGTATCCATATCCGTAAATTAATATAGATATCCATGTATGTATTGATATTCGTGAATATCTATTTTTATTTTTATTTTTATTTTTTTAATTAATAATTTTAAATATTTTAAATTTTATTTTCTAAAAATTTTTAATATTTAAAAGATTAGAATTAAAAAGACTAATAAAAAAGTAGGTAATTAAATAAATAAAACAATTAAGAAGTTTAGAATTTAGTCTTACTGAAATTTTATAATAATTTTAATAGTTACTCAAAATATAATTTTATTAAATTTGTAGTTATATTCATATTTAATTAATTTTGTGAAGTATTCTTGATTTTAAAAATACTTTCTAAAGGTTTTGCCGTAACTTTTTTTTTGTGAAATTTATTATAAATTATTTGATTCAAGAATTTCATATTTATTTATCTGTTTATGTCGAAAACCTCTTCTGGTATACAACCCTATCATGAAAAGATTAACGATGGATAACAACTGAAAGTTTTAAAATCAAAATTAAAAAATAAGACTGAATGAGATGTATGGTAGTTCTTTATCCCAAAATAATTTTATCTAATAATTTACATTCAAAAGAAAAAAAAAAGGGTAATCCTTCTATACAGTAGTTACATACAACCCACCATACAAAAATTAAAGATGATAAGATAAACCATCGATACAGAAAAATAGATATAAGAAATGAAATTAAATATGACTTATTAAAAATAATTAAATTAAATGCAGAAAATAAAAATAATATTAAATGAGAGTTAAAATAATGTTATCTTGATGTGAATTAAAATAATATTGTCTTAAAAAACAGATAAAATAAATATCTGTTTATCCATTTTATGATGTTCGTAAATATCTTTTTAAATAGATATCTCAGGGAGAAATTCAAATTCCCCTTATCGGACAAAAAATAATCATCCTTTCTTTAAATCAAAGTTAATCCAAATCATTCATTACAAAAAATATGAACGATTAAGATTAAAATAAATTTAAAAGTGGAGGTTAATTGTTTTTTATCCAAACGTCAGGCACCGTCCTTTTTATTCTTCTTAATTATCTACATCTACATTCACTACTTGTATTCATAAAAAAACGATGGATATCTGATACATGTATCTGTCGATCAAATTGCCATCCCCACATGTATTGTTTACCCATATAAATTAATTTATATTATTATAATTAAAAAGAAAAAAGAAAAAAATTATTATCATCTAACCCCACTTACCGACTTTTCGGAATTTTGGCCCAGGAACATGAGATTGGCAGCGTCAAACTCCTGGGCCATGGCCTAAACGCTAATCACAACGGGCCCATCTGTAGAAGCAAAATCTAAAAGTAGAATCGGCCTACTTAGTCTGAATAATTCAAAACGGTGCCGTTTCGTACGGTGGAAGAAATAGTTATAAATATAATAAAATGGTGAGCTTGGTTTACGATTATCATAATTAGCATCTCACTAGTAGTGCATATCGTCTCCTGATTTTTTTTTTTTAATAATTTCATTAATAAAATCACATTTATTTATAATTGAAATATTTCATCAAATTCACTGATTAATTAATACTTTCAGTAATTTTTTATATAATTAAAAAATAAAAATCATTAAATATAATCTAACCCAATGCACGTACGGCCCACTTTCCAACTTTTCCAAATTTTGACAAAGAAAAAGATGAAATTCGCATTCATTTATCCATACGAAAGGCGACCTCAAACTTCTGGGCCAGGGCCCAAATTACGTGGCAAAATCTAAAGATCGGTCTCCGCCACGTGACAGATTATGAGAATGCCAAACTTCAAAGAATCAAAGTAGAAAGAAGAGAATGAAATGCAATGAGCGCCACCCTCTGCTTACTGCCAGCAACGAAAGAGGAAGACGTGCTTACCAAGCCAAACGTGCAATGCATCCCCCACCAACGGGCCCTGCATTGGCTTCATTTCAATCACG
>JAVXUL010016291.1:0-12114 GCA_035590515.1 Trichilia minutiflora
GAAGGCTAATAGAAAATAGAGGATGTGTATAGACTTCACTGACCTGAATAAAGCTTACCCAAAGGACAGCTTTCCTCTCCTGAAGATTGATCAGTTAGTAGATGCCACGGCTGATCATGGGCTCCTCAGTTTTATGAATACCTTCTCGGGATACAATCAGATCAGGATGCATGAACCCGATCAGGATAAAACTGCATTCGTTACTGACTAAGGGCTATACTGTTATACGGTTATGCCTTTTGGGTTAAAGAATGCAGGGGCCACATTCCAGAGATTGGTTAATAAAGTATTTGAGCCTTTGATAGCGACCATAGAGGTGTATGTGAATGACATGATTACGAAGTTGTGCAGGCCTCTGACTATGCTAAGCATTTAGAGGAGACCTTCTCTTACCTGATGAGGTATAATATGAAACTGAATCCTGAGAAATGCTCATTTAGGGTCAGAGCAGGGAAGTTCTTCGGGTACATGGTCAGTGAACGAGGTATCGAGGTCAACCCATAAAAGGTCTAAGCCATCCGAATCTGAGGCCCCCAACTACGATGAAGGAGTTGCAAAGTTTGACTGAGAGGTTAGCAGTTTTGTGCATATTTATATCGAAAGCCACGAATAAATGTTTTCCTTTCTTTCAGATGATGAGGAAGGGGAAGAGGCTAGAATAGGATAAGAGCTACAATTAGAGCTTCCGAGAGCTGAAGGAGTACTTGGCATACATTCCCCATCTTGTGAGTTCTAAGAAGGGGGACGTTTTATAGTTGTATTTGGCGATCGACGAACACTCCGTCATCTCTCTCCTTGTAAAAGAGAACGAGGAAAAGGTGCAAAGGCCTGTGTACTATACCAATAAGTCTTTATTAGATGTTGAGATGAGGTATACTCCACATGAGAAGTTTTCCCTTTCACTTGTTGTCGCTGTCAGGAAGTTGTGCCCTTACTTTCAAGCTCACCGTGTAATTGTGATGATGGACCAACCCCTGAGGCAAATTCTTCACAAACCCGATTTATCAAGAAGGCTAGTGAAGTAGTCTGTTGAACTTAGTGAATATGACATTGATTACAAACCTCGGAAGGTAATTAAGGGACAAACACTGACATATTTTATGGAAAAACTGACAGTCTCAGATTAGATGGCCGTATTGCAGGTTTTGAATATCAGCGGTAATCGAGACGAGAGTGGCAGTCCCAACCCTCAGACCACGGAGGGGACCTGGCTGATGTATGTAGATGGAACATTGAACGTTCAGGGGGGAGGAGCAGGAATAATTCTGAAAAGGCCAAGCGGAGAAGAAGTCATATACTCTCTGCGATTTGATTTTAAAGTGACCAACAACGAGGCTGAGTACGAGGCGCTGATTAACGGGATGAAACTGACTAAGGCTTTGGAAGCATGAAATCTTATTGTATATAGCAATTCTCAGTTAATCACCAGTCAATTGAATGGGCAATTCCAGGCTCGGGAAGACAATATGCAAACCTACTTAGTTCAAGCCAGGAAATTGATGGATACCTTTCAAAATGTCATTATTGAACAACTTCCCCGAGCAAAAAATTTTAGGGTCGATTCTCTGGTAAAATTGGCATCGATGTTCAAGGAAAATCTTCAGCTACAGTACCGATCGAACTTCTGACGCAGAGGAGTGTAAATCTTAAAGAAAACCTTGTCGCTGCTCTACAAGAAACCCCCGGCCCGACGTGGATGAGGAAGCTAAAGTCCTACATTCAGCATTGAGAGCTCCCGAGTGATAGAAATAAAGCTAAGAAGATAAAGAACCGAGCAGCCAGGTACGCTGTTATTGATAATGTACTTTATAAACGTGGATTTACTCTGCCATACTTAAAATGTCTGAGACCAGATGAGGCAAATAGAGTACTTAAGAAAATTCACAACGGAACCTGCGAAAGTCATGGAGGGGCTCGTTCATTGACATATAAGATTATTTAACAAAGGTATTATTGACCCACAATCTCTCAAGATGCTTTTAGAATAGTCAAGTCTTGCCACCAGTGTCAAATTCATGGGGATACCCTGAGACA
The DNA here is from genome assembly GCA_035590515.1 of Trichilia minutiflora. NCBI lineage: Eukaryota > Viridiplantae > Streptophyta > Magnoliopsida > Sapindales > Meliaceae > Trichilia > Trichilia minutiflora. The sequence continues at coordinate 2,035 of JAVXUL010016291.1, forward strand.
GCCCCTGAAAAAACTCACTTTTCTTTCGAGTTCTTGACCTTTCTCTCAATAGGGACTTGATTTGATAGGGCCACTCCCAATCACACGAGCCAACATCAAGTATGTTATTGTGACGATTGACTATTTCATAAAGTGGGTAGAAGCAGAGCTGCTCTCCAGTATAACAAAGAAAAAGACTATCGTATTTGTCAAGCAGAGCATAATATATCGCTTCGGGGTTCTATAGATATTGGTGGTCGACAATGAAAAATAATTTGACAACGTTAGGTTCAAGGAATTCTGCTCAAAATTCTGCATCGATTTAAGGTTTGCCACTCCAGCGCATCCTCAGGCCAACGAGCAGGTTGAAGCTGCTAATAAGATGGTTAAGAAGACACTCAAGAAGAAGTTCAGAGAGCACAAGGGGGCGTGGATTGATAAATTACCTGAGGTCTTCTGGGCATATAGCTCTCCGCATAGCAATGGGAGAGTCCCTCTTTTTATTAACTTTTGGGTGTGAAGCTATGATTCTAGTGGAGATCGATATCCTGACTTTCCGGATGCAAGACTACAGTGAAGAAAATAATGAGGCTAGCCGAAGACTGGAGTTGGATCTGTTAGACGAAAAGAGAGATGAGGCCGCAATTCAGGTAATCGCACATCAACAAAGGGTGGCTCGATATTATAATCAAAAAGTAAGACGCTGAGCTTTTCAGAGGGGAGACCTGGTCCTCCCACGGGTGACTGTTAACACCAAAATCCTGGGTGAAGGGGTATTTAGAGCCAATTAGGAAGGGCCATACTAAGTCATTCAAGTACTCAGACCAGGGGTAAACAAATTGGAAACCGCAAGCGGCACCCTAATAAATAAATTATAAAATGCAGACAGACTAAAGATCTATTATCCTTGACCCGACCCTTTTGGTAACAAGTCCCCCGATCCCGTGACTAGCATCTTGAACATCTGCTCCGCAGAGAATATATGCCAAGCCTCTCTCTCTAGTACTCTACTCAGATTTGATTTCTGTGATTAAAGCTAGCCCAATCTTTTGAGTAGAAAACCTTAGGCTAACAAGACTACGTCGTCTCTGAGCTAAGGATATATAGTAGTCATGGAACTACGTCGTTCCGAGACCACATAAACCACGTCGTCTAAGGCCGATTACTGATTTTGATTCTCTTGTAGTCATAAAACTACGTTGTTCCTAGGTCATATGGATCACGTCGTCCGAGGTCAGCTACTAGTTTTAGTTCTTTCGTAGTCATAAAACTACGTCGTTCGAGATCAACTACTAGATTCGATTCTTTTATAAGAGCCAGATTGAGTACAAGACCTTAGGCCAACGAGACTAAGTTGTCTCCCAGTTAAGGATATTTGGTAGTTATGAAATTGCATCATTTCAAGGTCACATGGACCACGTCGTCCGAGGCTGACTACTAGTTTTAGTTCTTTTGTAGGAGCCAGATTGTCCAGAGAAGACCTTATACCAGCGAGACTAAATCGTCTTCGTGATAAGGGGAGTATATCTGAAAGGGTTACATTATTCCCGATTCTATCTTTGTATAATACTACACCATTCGGGACCCGAAACTGTATGCTGCCTACGATTTGTTTTTATCTTATATTCTTTGTCTTTAGGGTCAGATCATTTAACAGACTGACCTGTAAATGTTTTCCCTTATTTTAATGATTAATGAAATTGATATATTGGTTCTGTGCTGTTATCTCTCAATGATAAATATATATACTATTTCGAACAATCGCTGCCAATCATCTGACACGAGATGGTATATTTCTTATTTTGTCTAAGTATTTTATTCGGATATCTATACTGAAACGATTTCGTCTATCTTCAGTATTCCATTTGAATCATCTAACACGAAATGGCATATTTCTTATTTTGTCTAAGTATTTTATTCGGATATTTATACCGAGACGATTCCATTTATTTACAGTATTTTATATAAATGAGATGCTCGGATATTCACATAGAGTAACTTTGTAAGCTGTTAGAATTTCTCTGAGTTATTTAATCGGATGTTTTCATCGAATCGAGCAGTAGTTCATATCGTTACTCTTTTGGATATTCACGTACAAATGGTATCGTATATGGTTGAGTTAAATTTTTCTAAGTCATATGCTCGGGGCCTTTTACTGAATCTATTTAAGCTGTGTGTCTATGCATCAATTCGAGCATTATTCTTGGTGAAATTTTTTCTAAGTTATTTACTCAGATATCTTCGTCAAGCTGATGAGCTGTTTGGATATTCATCCTGAACCAAATGTATTGTTTAAAGAAATTTTTCTAAGTTATATGCTTGGAGAAACATTACATTATAGACATTCAATCAGAGCATGGTTCAGAGAAAGCAAAAACATAATCAAAAGAATAGAATTTTATTAAAACATTCAACTATTATAATATTCTTATACAGAATACCCGACCCTACTAGTTTTTATTTACATTTGTAGGGTCTTGGAATTTTAGGTCTACAAGAGGATCTGATGGAGGCTGACTGACTGTGGCAAGAGGATCGGCGTGGACTCCCTCTACTGCAATGTCCGAGGCTGGTTTTTTTTTTCTGCTTCTGGATTTTGGACCCCGAAGTCGGGTACTTCTCTCCCCAGCTCCTCGTAGAGCCACCCGAGGTCGAGGTGAGGGTACTTTTCGTGGAAGGTTTGACAGGTCAGGTCTACGGCCTAATTAAGTGAGGCCTCCCCCTCTGCCTCGACGGCTTTTATAGCAGCCCGAATTCTCTCGAGTTCCTCAGCCTGCTGCTGCTTTAATATTTCTATCTCGGATTGCTGCAATGCCATCCGAGACTTCAAATTATCATTCTCGAGGTTTAGCCCTGAGTGCGTAGACTCTAACGAGGCTAGTCAAAGTTTGAGTTCTTCTCTCTCTTTCCGCCATGTCGCCTCTTTTGCCTTCCACTGAGTCCTCTCAGTGGCCAGATTGATCTCCATCTTCTCCTGCTGTTTAACAACAAAGGCATTCTCTTTCTCAAGCTTCTTAATTTTGCTCGTCTCATCTCTCCGAGCCTCTATCTACTGCTTTATTTGATAGCATGCCTACAACCAGGGAGAAATGTTAGTGATTTAAGACCCAAAAGCGTACGATAAAGACTAAGTATTGAACTTACCTTTAGACCCCATTTATACATGAAGTCTATAGCCTCAAAGTCCTCCGTGTTGTTAAGTTTCTCGACAACGGGCGGGGCCACATATCGCCCGACATCATTTATTAAATCGAGCAGGTGGATGAAGTGTTTATGCTTCTTTTCAAGGATATCACCCACCCTCAGCTCGACTACTTTACTAACCCTGCAAAAGTCCGCATCAACTTTTGCAGGGCCTGACCCCCCAATTTTTAGTTTCTTAGGCATTGGGTTAATCGGGTGGTCATCTTGGGGCCTCTTTTATTCCTTGCCCAATGACGACTTCTCTACCATTATGCCCTTCCCTTTGTCTAGGGCAACGACAGAGCGGATTCGGAGTCGGAATCCGCGTGTCCCTGTTTCCTCCTCTTTATGAGCACGTTCCCCCGACCTTGTTGCTTTTTTATCAGGGGAGTTTGCTTGGAGGGATCGACAGTGGAGGGATCGGCAGGCTTCTTTTTAACCAGCTTGCTCAAAGAGGACAAGGTAGAAGGCTTCCCGACATGACTGCTTCTGTAAAACAACGAATAGGAAGTTAATGAATCACGCATTCAGGAGAAAACTATACTTTGGGCAAAGTTTTTCTTCTGTAGGTACACGAAGTCCTTACTCGGACATGTCTTCACTAAACCCGAGATAATCAGACTTGAATCAAAAAGTAATAATTTTTTATCTGGGGACTGATCCCTAGCCTATCTTATATTTTTCAAGCTCCGGGGGTTCATGTCCGGCTCTCCCGACCAAAATAAAGCCTCACCAAACATGTTCGAAACGGGGAGGTGTGGCTTAGAATTCCAGTTCCCCCCTACGAAGAACCATTTGCTCTTTCAGTCTTTGTTACTAGTGGGGTTTCCCTTGATCAGATTAGACTTTCGAGGCTTGACCTGAAGATATACCCACCTAGGGTTCTTTTCGAGCACGAACATGTGCTCTATCTCCCCTATGAAGGGCAAAAAATCGGATATCTGCCCCCACAACATGTACAACCCTACCAATGTTCTCCAACTGTTCAGGTTCAATTGGTAAGGGGCTATTCTCATGTGGGTCAGGAGCTGACAAAAGTAAGATTGCAGAGACAACCTGATCGCCAGGTGGAATAACTCCTCATTGAAGGCTACTTCGCCTTTAGGAGGAGTACTGGGGATTTCGTTGGCCTCAGGGGCTTGGAGCTACACGTCTTTAAGAATGTCAAAAAGGGTCTTATAAGCCTCTAAATTGGTCTTCAGGACCGTGCAGATGAACCAGTCCTACTCGTATGGAGATCGAACCTTAGAAATAGGTTTTGGACTGGCAACTAACTCCAAGCCCTCTCCTATGTTGTCTCCTCCATCAACACCCTCAGGTCGGGTCAGAGAGCTAGAAACAGAGGCCATTTCTGTCCAGAAAAACAATGGGTAAAATGGTTAGGGGGTTGTTTAGGGATCATTGACAACCCTAAAATATTTTCTTACAAAATCCCTAGTAGACCTCCTATTCTAATAGTTTCTTATTCCACTTGAGCATATATCCATAATATTTTATTCATAGTTTAGAAAAATATTGTCATAAATCCGTAGAAAGATGGGAAAAACTTACCAGATATGATGTGCCACAGGTTTGTTCGGAGAAAAAGAGAGTGTCGAGAGTTGGGAAGCTGAAAACTTCTGAGAACAGTGGAGAACGCCCTGGAGAGTATGCTCGGAATGTCTTTGTTCGCAAGTGAGGATGAAAAGGGAGAAAAAAGATATATCAAAAAAGGAAGAGGTATCTATAGATGATCCAAAAGAATCTCGACCGTTGATTTTGATCCAACAGGCAAGGGAAAGCCACATCACCCTAATATGAAACGTCAAGGGTCGGGTCTTTTCAAAATTTAAATGAGTATAGAGTCCATCCTGACGGTAACATTACTACAGCCCGAGTATCATGGACTTTCAAATTGGTCTATCAATGGGATAGTGACACATGGATTGACAGTTATATTCTTAAGGAAGTTAACTGAAGCGTAACAACAACCATTACGGTGTGACGTACCAACCGAACAGAATCTGGTCAGTTTTTAATTAAAAGAGTTTTTGATTAAAAACTGAGGGACTTAGTGTTTGGGTATTTTATCAAGACTCAGGCCCATCTCCAAGCCCTTATCCAAGCCTATCATATAGACATATTATCCCCTGAGTGGACCCTTTGATACGACGTCGTCCCAAGAGCCATCTACACCATACAGGAGATAATGAGATTATCTTGGATAATCTACCCGAGACTATTAGTCAGGAGGTCTCCCTCGAGTTATTTACGGTTGATCCACACTCAAGCAAAGGGTCTTTAACGACAGGCCTTCTGGGCTCAATCTCGGGGAATCGGACTGATATGATCCACATAAAATGCTAAGGGCTCACGAGCACCCGAAGTATACAGGCTTTCATGATGCTATAGCCTAGTGTAATCAAAGCCATAGCCCGCTGCATAAGGGCGTCCCGAGAACTAGTGGACTTCATTCTCGAAAGAACTAGAGGTTTTATTCAGAAGAACGTATACTCGGGGTCTCGGGGCTGACGTGGCAGGAACATTATCACAGTTTTTCACGCCCCTTGATTTCTGTAGCAGGCTGTTTTGGGCACGTCAGTCATGCAACAACACGTGTTCAAAGGTACAAAATTCTATATTTTCAATATACAACACCCAAAAATCATGGGAGGTACATTACTTTTCAGATTTTTGAGAAAAGAACATTCTATACTTTCATACACCAACTCTCAGACACAAGTAGAACCGTCTTTGACTTAAGCATCGGAGAGTTTTCGTCGGAAAATCGGCTTTACGCCTGAGGTTTCCATTATTTTGCAATTTCGGGTTAAGAAACAAGAGGAGAAGACCAGCTAGTGCTCTAGATTGAGGACGACACCAACTTCTTGCATCAACAAAAACATATGTATCAAATCATATTAAATCCATTACAAATATGTATTTCTACATAAATAAGAATAATAAGTGAAATCACTCATAACACATTTCCAAATTATTATATTTATGAAAAATAGAATTTAAATAAAATAAGAAAACAGAATAAGTCCACTCACAACTTAGGAATGGTATACACTCTCTAGTTCCCCGCGTTCCTTGACACGTTTCGCGAATACCTTGCTCGCGCATCGTCGCCTAGATACAATTATCCAAACATATCAATATACATTCTGAAATACGTAGAAGACTCAAATGCATGCAATACATGCTAACTTGGGTTTCTTAAAGTCAGATAATACATAAAAATTAGATAAAACCCTCGTTATCTGTCTAGTTACCCATACAACACTACTACAAACCCATATTATCACTTCACTAGCGTAATCCGGCTCGATTTTGTAATTTAGACCTATAGACCCCACATGCTTGCAGGAACAATAACCAGTTACTGTTTACGTTCACCTATTTACTCCAAGTTTATGTTTCTATCATCCTACGACTTTCCTGACTTCATTACAACTCGAATAACATGTAAAAACTAAAATGCATGCGATAAATCTACCGAAATCTATATGAATGTACAGTAAAATCCACATTATAAAAATTTGCTAAAACAAAAAACAAAATACATAGATAAGCTTGGAATGATGCTACGAACCTCGTGGTATTGTTGATTTATTCTGATTTAGCCTTAAACCCGAAAAGCCCCAAATCATCTCCTAAAACCCTAGCTCCTCATTTTTGTTTTTGCACTCCAAACACCAAATCGAAGCCTATAGAGTGTTTAATGCGTAATCTAGTGAGAAGCTAAGAAGAAATCAAAGAAAACACAAGAATGGGGAGATGGGTTTTTAGAACAAAGGAGAGAACAAAGGAGAGGAAGAGAAGAAGAGAAAGAAGAAGAAAATGGGGGAGAAACGACCTTAGCCCTATATTTATAATAAGAGGGCGAAATTATCATTTTGTCTTTCAGAAATATAAAGGAGAAGCTTTTAGAATGAGGGCAAAATCATCATTTCACGTCGATTCAGTTGAACAAATCGGGGAATTCGTTTGAATGAATATGAATTCGATCAAAAGAACTGGGTTTCGGTTGAACGAATCTGGCACTTTTGAAGTCAGAGAGCTCCCCAATTTTTTGTTCGAATGATCGGACATTCGTTCGAACGAAATGATTAATTCGGTCGAACGAATCACTATTCGATTGAACGAATTTCTGATCAAAATTTTTCAAAGAGTTCCTTCAAATTTCGTCCGAACAATCCACTTTTCGTTCGAATGAAATGTTCTATTCGTTTGAACGAATCTGGGACCAGAAATTTGTTCAAACGATTCAACCTATTCGTTCGAACGAATTGCACATTTTCTAAATCTTTCCTTTAATTGAAAAATGGATTCCCTGAGTTCACACCCTCAAAACTTCAACTTAAGCAATTCAACTCTCAAAATAATTATGAAATCACGTCCACGTGCACATGAGGTATATGATGGATGCAAATGTATAAACAGTTAAAGTATAAAATTATAGATATGCCATTGAGATCTAAGCACGGGGCTCACACGTATAGTGCTAAAATATCCCGAGTGATACTATAGCAACAGTGTGCTTGGGAGTACTACAGTGCATACCCTTGGGGCACTGTAGCTACACAATTTTTTTTTAAAAAATTTTTAATATTTTTTATTTAAATATTTATTAAAAATATTCTATTTAATATTATTATATAATATATGATAATATTTAATTAAAAATTATATTTAATATTATTATAAAATATATAATTTAAAAAATATTAAAAATAATTTAATTAAAAAATTATTTATAACATTTACATTTTAAAAATAAATTTAATAAAACTTTAAATAAAATAATATTAATTATTTATAAATTCTAATATTAAATTTTATTTCATTTAATTATTGAACTAATCAATATTAATTATTAAATTAATATTTAACCAATATAATAATGTTTAAGTTAATTATTAAATCAATACTAAATTAATATTTAATCAATATATATTTAAATATTGATTAATTAATTAATTTTAGTATTAATTAAAAATATTATTATTTTTATTAAATATTATCAAATAATTTTTTATTAAATTTTATTTTTAAAATAATATTTTAATCTAATATTTTAATATATAATTAATTAAATAATATTGTCTCTATATATATCTTTTTAATAAATATTAAATAAATATTTAAATAAAAATAAAATATTAAAATAAAATATCTTTATAGTATTCTTTGCATATATTTATAATAATTAATAGTAATATTTATATAAATAATAATTAAATAATATTATAATTAATAATAATATATTTATTTTTAAAATATTTAATTAATTTTATAATTTAAATAATTTTAATTTAATTATTTATTATTTAAACAATAATAATTTAATTAAATATGATTTAAACAATATTTATTTTTAAATTATTATTATTTTTTGATAATAATTAATTAATAAAAATTATCATATATAAACAATATTATTTAATTAAATATACATAAAAATATTATTTTAGAAAATAAATTTTAATAAAAAGAATTATTTGACAATATTTAATTAAATTAATATTATTTAAATTTTAATTCAACAATTAATTTGAACATCATTGTATTAATTAAATATTAATTTAATACTTAATATTGATTAAATATTTAAATGATATTAAGTAATTAATATTATTTAATTTAATAATTAAATTAAATTAAATTAAATTAATTTTATAATTTATAAATAATTAATATTATTTTATTTTAAATTTTGTTAAATTTATTTTTAAAAATAATTTTTAATTAAATATTATTAAATTATTTTTAATATTTTTTCTAACATGTGCTTGGGAAAAAAAATCCCCTGAGTGTGCTACAGTACATGCTAGGGGAGTTCCCTAGCATGCACTGTAGCATTTAATTAATTTATTAAATTAAATAAATAATTTAATTATTTGTTTTAATTCATTAAATTCATTAAATAATTTAGTTAATTAAAATAAATAATTAAATTACTTATTTTAATTTATTTAAATAAATAATTAAATTTGAAATTATTTAGAATATAAAATTAATTAAATATTTTAAAAATAAATATTATCTAAATAAATATATTATTATTATTGATAATATTATTTAAAAATTAATTAATTAATTAATTAATTAATTTTAAATAAATATTACTATTTGTTTGGGGGAAAATACGGAGGTAACATGTGGACACCTAATCAGTAAGACATGTGACAGGAGGCCATGTGTAATCCCATGGTTCTCTCTTCTTAGGTGTATTCTGTCCTAGGTACCCCGATCCAGCGATGCCATCGTCCCAGATATCCTCCGGTTCAGGGATCTTGTGATCTCAGGAAAACTTCGCCTTAGCCATCCCCCGGTTCAGGGATCCTACAGTCTCAAGCAAGCTTCACCTCAAGCAACCTGCTTCTCAGGAAAATCAGTATCGTTATAGGCATCCGAAAGTTAGATTTCATAATCATCTTTAGCTCAGGGATCAGAATGGATTCTCAGAAAATTTGCCTCAAGTCAGGAGTTCCCTGGTGAATGGCTCTCAGGCGATCCCTGACCAGAGTATTAATGGACTTATATCTCTCCTACTCAAAAATAGGAATGATTAATGATAACTAGCCCGTCAAAAGTACCCGTCCCATCCTCTGACCATTTTCAGGTGATGGGACGATGACTGGCGTACAAAGTCGACAAATGTGAGGGCATCATTAAAAAAAATCGACTGCACACTGTCCCATGTTAGATATCATATCCTTCCTATTTTTTGATGCCAAGTCACATCACCGTTCAGAGGAGGGACACTATATAAACCAAACTCCTGCAATGGAGGAGGAGTTGGTTCTTGGTTATTTGGTTAGTAGGTTGAATTTTGAGTATTCATTGGTCATTATATTTGAGAGTTGAGCTACCGGTGGAGTAAAAAATACTTAAGCTACACAAAGAGATTGAGAGAAATCAGGCAGCCTC
>JAVXUL010016312.1:0-12112 GCA_035590515.1 Trichilia minutiflora
GAGGAGAAAAGAACCATGCCATATTCGAATAAGATAGCCCAAAATTATTATTTGTATTAATTAAATATTGTGAATTATAATTTTCTTCTTAATTAGTTAATCTATATTTTGTTAAATCATATTTACATATTATGATTTCTTTCTCAAGGGTGTTATCATCCATAAATTAGGGAAGAATTACATGCTGAAAAAAAAACCTCCCTTGTCCAACGTAAAAGTTGAAAGAAAATTTTTATTTTCTATATATCTATTGCTCTTTTATCTTCGTTGTCTTATCACACATTTCTAATTTTATAAAACAAAATTATAAGAATCGTAATCCATCGATGATTATGATTTAATTTTGATTTCAATTAAAATGCATCCACTAATTTTATGAAATTAAATCTCTCCTTCCTTCCAATTTATATGGTCTTTTTTATAAAAAAAAAGTTATCTTTTGAGGGTTTGCTTCAATTCAGTTCAGTCTATTATTGGTGCTCATTAAGCCTAAAATGCAAGTCTAACATCTCCCAGTTACATATAATAAAATAATACTATTCAAAAAAGCAATTAAGTGAAAATTTTTAATGCAACGTATCATCAAGGTCATACAACCTAATCGTATGATCTAGTAAACTTTTAACTGAATATCTAATTTTATGTAATAGTTTATCATATAATATATATTTCTATTGTGATCAACCTCTAGGAGATACTTCAATAATATTTATATATGTAATAGTTCATCAGGAACATATGTAGATTCAGCAATATCAGAAACAGAAACTTCATCTGCAACATCATGAATAAGCATGGCTCCAGCATTGTTGCAATCTATGAAAAAAGAGGTTGTGTTATTGTCATGATCAACAGTAGCAAGGCGACCAGAAAGTGGATTAAAGAAGTCTAGGGTACGTGAAAGGGAGCTCTTTAGGTGAAGAATTAATGTATTCGCAGATTCTTGCTGCTCATGCTGAGGTTGTGGTTTGTGGAAGAGAAGACCCTTCTGGATTGGACCAACCAGAAGAAGCTGAAGATCCCAGGGAGTTAAATGGACCCTAAGGTTTGGTTCCTTGTGGTTTGGTGAACAAACATTGCTGGTTGAGATTACCCTAATCCCTGCCATTTGCGCCTTATTCATCGTACTCGACTCTCACTGCAAATTTCTATTGAGAAGAGAGAAGCCTGTAGAACTGGAGATCCTCCTGAAGATGCTGACCCTACATTGTTTTAATAGTACTTTCTGAGCAGTAGATAAGATATTGATTCTAGATTTCACAACCGACAGTTTTCTTTATAGCCACAGATATCATGGTCCCATGTTCTATGTCCTAAATTTTTTTTCTTTATTTCTTTATTAATTATCATGCAATAATTGTTTCAACTAACAATTACCAAATTGGGAAAACTCCACTTTGTGGATAAAAATTCTGATATCAGTAACGCATGTATGGTCTTCTCGATTAAAATAAAAGATCTTTACTTTACCCTCCACTTTGTGCTAATAATAATTAAAGAGTTGCTGTAAATTGATTGTGGGTAGATTCTTGTCATTTGAGTAGACCATTCTTCTAACGTAGACATATATTCCAATTAAAGCTTATCAAAATTTTAATAATAAATAATAATTTATTGTTATTGAAATAAAAACAATATTTGTTTCAGAAAATTTCTTTATGATTGAATCAAAATTTTTTTATAATTATCATAAATTTTTTTATTATTTATTATAGTTCAAAATCTCTGAATTATGACCGACAAAAAGCAAGGCTGGTTTTATCTCCTAAACCTCTTACTGAAATGAATGTTTTTAATTATTCATTTTATATGAATTATAAAAATGTATATGGGACAACTACTCAACTAATGATGTAATACACAACAATGGATTTAGGCCATGTAAACTGAGAAATGAGATTTAATATTCATAAAAATACACACATAACTATAAACATATATCAATATTTTATATAATTATTAATTCTTGAAAATACATAAGAGGGTTACATTGCCCGTTTACAGACTAACTATACATACTAGACCCAACCCTAGTGACTGCACCCCAATATCTCGTTTCATTTGTCTGTCTTCCATAAACAGCTAAAATACCTACAAAACTGAGGTGTAGTGGGGGAGATAAGTTTTGAGAAAGATTTAGTGAGTAACTCAAAACATACATGAAGTTATCATATAAAAGAATGAACCTATTTAAACAATTAGCACACACACACATAATGCATACACATCCATAGATTTATATAATTATCATACATTTAAAGAGCGTGTACATCATCATAATTGATTCTGTGAAACAAAAGATATTCATTCATCGTAAACATTAGCTCATAAGAATTGGTCTATAATGCACGTATCATGTCTGTCTCTGAATGCCATGCACATGTATATATGTATGTCATATACATATCATCTCTGGTCTATGTCCAGGGCTACGCACTTGATCGGACAGAGGGACAGTCTATACCCAGAGTTACGCACTTGATCGGGTAGAGGGACAATCATGTCTGTATCCATGAATCAAATAGGTAACACCTGTCTTTTGCTGTATATGCAAATAAAAATGCACATGTATGCAAGTATGTATATGATGCAATGGAACATGTACAGGTATACAATCATAATGTACAATTAATAACCATTCCAATCACCTGAAAACTTGTACACATAGCATCTCACGTACATTTACCATAATAATCTCACCTTAATAATACTTGTACCATAGTCCATTTATAAATCGCATCTAACCTTATACATATGAATATATCTCATAATGCTGCTCTAATCATATCATAATAGCGTATACACGGGAACCAACTCTTAACACTTTCTTGTTCCTTTCATACTAGTATACATAATCATCATTCCTTACATATTTTCATCACATAGAAACTAATAATAAAAAAAACATTCCATCATACCTATATAATCCTCATCTCATATCCACAAACAAATTAGGCCTTCTCCTGGCCTCAATACCAACATAAAATTATAGAGAAGATCTACCATATCAACACTTTCAAAGGTTCTCAATAACACAACACATCTAAAACTCTGGTATCATGGCTCACGATGTCTGACAGGCAACCACAATACATACTCTAAGATAGGGTTCTCGCTCGTATCTTTAACTCTGAGATAAGGGATCACACCCCATATCTTTATATACATGTGCATATGGTTGTAAATGAAGTATAACTCATTATCAAAAAGCAATCGAAATCATCATGAGAAGAAGTCATAATTGGTGTCATGAAATACTAAAGTCACAAAACATACCAATAAACCACAAACAAGGAAACCGCCTTCTGGTTTCCACCATAATAACAAATCTATCACCTCCCATTTATAGATCAATGTATAAAATCTTTCTAACATTTTAAAGTATAAGATATATTTAAATTTTTTAAAATAACTTAATGAAAAATAAAATTTGTCAATTCCACTCACTTGATTATCGGTATCTCTCTAGATGCTATGCTATAAAATAAACTAACAAAATATCAAACAAATCACTAAGCATACACACATATAGAACAATCTCCTTCCCTTAATATCAAATATATATATTTTAGAATACCTTACTTACTTATTCTTTACTAGGAGAAGAAGTTGTCGCTCTAATTAAGCAAACACAATGCCAATGCAAGGTATCATGAACCAAATCTAACATTACTAAAATCAATATAGAAGATCCAAAGCTACTATGATAGCTCACCAAGTTAAAATCATGACATTGAAATTATCCTAACTCATTGGTTGTACCGTCTCATATTATATAACATTGTCCCTTCGGCCAAGTCATCATCAACATAACGCGTTTGCTTTCTAGCTATATTGACATAAACATATCGTTATCACTTCCACATTTATAATCATACAAATACATATGCAAATACATATCTCATTTCATAACCACATGCCAATTCTAATATAATAAATCTATAACCAACCTCTTGGTTTTCCTAAATCTCTCTCAAGTACATTCATTAATAATTGAGAACCTCATAAAATTAAGCCACATGATATATACTTATCGCATATGGTTTCATATACAACCTAACATAAAACAAGTCAACACTATCTAGGTAATGATTACTGCATTCGTAATGATACTACTCTGCAGCACTAATTCACATACACTTACTACTTTAAAGTTCAATCATATAAAGTAGTTTAGAGACAACATCTCACAGTATATGCATATATTTATGGAACATCTAACTCTATTATCATATTATAATCGTATAAATCAAATTTCACATGCCAAAAGTCATAGATGGCCTTACTGATCTCGATCATTCTTACATCTATCAGACAATAGTTCGTGGCTTTCACAACTCATGGCACCAAACATCTCAAGCCATTCGTTATTACTACATCGATCCACACATCATTTCGATATTTTATTGAATACTTAATGTGTGATCGCCATGTCTCCCTATATTTTATGTCATTGTATACATCTCTATAGAAAGTTTCATAATTCATTCATCCCATCACACATTGTATTGTTCACAGTAACATTCCTAATCATTGAATTCATAAGATGTCAATATTTACCAACACTTAGACATTTCATCGAACACTTGGCGTGCTAAGTATTCTTAACCAATCTTTTTTATATTTTAAGCATAATAAACCACATAATACAAATATTCAACATCACAACATTGTTAATAATTTGATGTTATCAATCATAATACAAATTTCAAGCTAAACAACCAAAATCAATCAACTTATAACACAATCAATATCATTCTCTTAAATCCATGAAAAATATAGGTTTCATAGTGAGAACTACTCACCAGGAGCTTACCCGACCTTTACGAGGTAAAATTCTTAATTTTTTATGTCGAATCGTAAAGAAAATCAAATTTTTCCTCCAAGCTACAGTGAGTTCCAAGCACTGTTCTAGCAATTTTTTGGCATGACATGATCAACAGTTAATTTCTCTTATCAACATGAGTCCAATGGCGCAAGCGGTGCATCAATCCGACGTGTATGCACGAAGTTATGGCCAAAAATATTTTCTCTCTCCTCTCCTCTTTCCTCTCCTCTCCCTGCGCACATGAAAAGGAGAACTAAAGGCATGTATATATAGACCGCAAGGGCAAATTTGTTATTTTAAGATAAATTACTCTTCGGGGACAATGGTCATTTCTCATCTTGTGTCGTATTTTGACCTTTGCTTCGCTATTTGTCTCCATAACGGACTTTGTTTTCCACTCCAAAATTCATCACCAAAATGTTTAGCCTCTTTTTTAGAAATCTTCCGCATCATCAATTTCTGTTTCCACTTGTTTTCGATTGTTTTTTATCCGATTTTCACAAAAAACATCATAATTTTGTCATTCTTTATCCAAATTAAAAGCCGTTTGTGGCGTTGGACTCTACATATTATAACCATCCTATCGATCTCAAAAAAAAATATAGAAAACAATTGGCTATAAGGGTGCTGCTTTGAAAATCGAGCCGCAATTTTATCCATTTAGTCAAAAAATATCATAATTCTCTCAATACTTATCCAATTCAAGCTGCGTTTATAGCATTATCTATCATCTAAATGTTACAAGCTTTTATTTGGTACCAACCAATACTAATTCTGATACTACTACAGTAACTATATCTAAATTATCAAAATACTCTTAACTTATTTCTATTTACTAAACTACCCTGAATCGAGATACGGGATATTACACCACTATGCTATGTGATAACATGTATACTATTACTATGGTTAATAATCCTAGGCAACATAGACTAATAACGCATATTGATATAAGGATTCATTTTATTCACAAATTGATAGTACTTGGTCAAGACGAGCTTGAGTATTGTAACACGAATGAATAATTGGTTGATATTTTTACAAAGTCCCTTCCAATAATGAACCATTGGTACTTTACGATTTGCTTGGAGCATGCAACTTTGAATTAAAGGAGGAGTGTTAGCTAAATGATTCAAAGCCATTTCATTGAATAAGTTACAAAATTGATTAAGTCTGTGTTAACTAGTCTTATGTTTTCCTAGTTTCACAGAACTAGTGAGTCTTTTGTGTTATACGTTATTTATAAAAATATGCATCGTAGTTGTATTTTGGTTAAACTGTATCACCCATATAAAGTGAAGTTCTGAAATCATCTTATTATAATCTTTTTATTCAAATTATAAATAAAACTCTCCAATAGGGGCATGGTTCACAGTATAGAAAGGCCCTGCAATCTCTACGAAGGATAATAGTGGCTTCCTCTATGCTAAGACTAAAAGAATATGATCAAAGTAATAACCACATATAGGATTGTATTCTTTAGAGAAATAATACAACTAATGGTGAAAAGGCATAATTAGGAAGAGTTGTATTTGTTCAAATCAATAATTACAATAATTCGTTCATTATATATGTCTATAAATAGACAAACAAAGGCAAAAAATAATGATAGAAAGGATTGTTGACACACATGTCACAATTCTTGATTTTAATTATAACAAAATAGATGACCGAAAAGAAACGGAAGAACAAAGACTCAAATCAAATCAAATAGAGAGCTTTTAAGTTTTTATGAATGATATTTAATTATGTTGTAAAAATTATTAAGATTAAGCTCAAAATATTTTCTTAAAACATCCTTCATAAAAGAGTCTCATAAGTTCTCTTGATATTTAATTATTTGATAAAATGATCTTTTCAAAATATCTCAAATCTTTCTCTTTATTGAAACCAAAAAGATTTGAATCAAGAAAGCTTCATATTTTTAAAGAACCAAGACTTTGATCAAACAAAGAGGACCTTTCATTCGAATAAAGTGATGCTTTCTCAAAAGTCAGAACACTCAGTTTTTGTCAGTCGAACGAATAGGGTATTTCATTCGAATGAAGTAATTTCGATTTTTCAAACACAAAACATCCAATTCTTTTTGGTCAAATGAATGAGGTGGTTCGTTCGAATGAAGTACTGTCATTTCTAAAATAGAGGACTCAATTTTTGTCGATCAAACAAAGTTTCAAGTTTGTTCGAATGAAATGGTCACTTTGATCGAACGATGTCCATTCCTCGTTCAAATAAAGCTAAGGTAATATATGATCGTGAGACTAGAGTCTATTCGATTGAACAAACCAAACCTTTTGGTCGATCGAATCATCGCAGATTTAAAAAATAATTGCTAGTTTCACTGTTCAACGATCATATTTTCTCTTAAAACTATAAATAATCCTCTCATTTATTTTTACAAAAACTTTTAGCATTCTAAAATCACTATTGCATTCATCTAAAAGCAAAAACACATCATTTTAGCTTAATCTTTCAAGTCTTTAGATCTATCATTGTATCAAAACCCTAGCTCACATTCTCTTCATCTTTATCTCATTTGAGAAAGGGTTAAATACTTGATTGTAATATTATATCTTTTTCTTGTGTATTGAAAGTGATTAGAAGGGATCATTTCATTTGTGGGCTTGTTGTAGATCATTTGGAGAGTGATTTATTTGTAAGGTTTGAAGGTGAACCATTGTAAAATCTTCGATTGTATAATTTTTGCCTTGGGTATCAAGGTGTGAGATAGTGGAACCCTCAAGAGTGTTTTGAGAAAAGTGGATGTAGGCTTGGTTTAACCGAACCACTATAATCCGTGCCCAAATTTCTCTTTTACCCTTATATCTTAACTTATATTTACTTTGTGTGTGTGTGTGATTTATTAGTTGGAATATTATTGTGTTAAATTTTTGAAACCCAATTACCCACCCACCCACCCCCCTTTTCCCTCTTAGGTTGCCATATTCAAACTTCATTTAGTATCAGAGCTAGATTCTCTAGTAAGGACTTAACCGTCTTAGAGAAGATTCATGGTAACTATCAGAATTATTAAGGGACAATTAACCACTAGACCTCTATTCTTCAACGAAAATGACTATGCTTAATGGAAGGCAAGAATGAAGATCTTTTTGCAAGCTACAAACTATGAGTTATAGAGAGTAGTTAGCGTTGCTCCTTATGTACCAATGACAAGAAATGAAAAAGGAGAAAGTGTTCTCAAACTGAAAAATGAATGGGATGAGAGTGACTTGAAGAAGATCTCATTAAACGTAAGAGCTATCAATGTTTTGTATTGTACCATAAACAAAAAAGAGTTTTATCATATTTTTACATGTGAGAGTGCCTACGACATTTGGCATGCTCTAAAGATTATTTTCGAAGGAACAAGTTAAGTCAAAGAATCGAAGATTAGTCAACTTACGAGGCAATATAAGCTATTTAAAATAGAGCCTCAAGAAATCATTCATTGGATGTATACAAGGTTTAAGGATCTTGTGAACTCATTAAAAGCTCTTGAAAGAAATTCACCAACAGTGAGCTTGTGAAGAAAATTCTAAGGTCCTTGCCCAAGGAATGGAGAGTAAAGATTATAGTAATCGAAGAAGCCAAGGACCTCAATGTACTTTTACTTGATGACCTAATCGGATCCCTCATGGACTATGAAGACAAAATCTTGGACGACAAGGATGATGAAGATAATAAAAAAGAAGAGCATAGCCTTCAAAGTCACTACTCATGACAGTAACGAGGATAGTAATGAGAAAGAGGATGAAGATATGGTTCTTATGGCAAGAAAGTTCAAAAAATTCTTGAAGTTCAAAAAGGGACATGGTAGGAAGAACACCAAAGACTATCAAAATGATGGCACTAGATTAGACAATAGCAAGAAATATGAAGTCACATGCTACGAATGTAAAAAGTTCGGGCATATCAAAGCTGATTATCCCCTTATCAAGTAATAAAAATTCAATAAAAAGGAAAAGAAAACTATGGTTGCTACTTGGGATGATGATGATGATTGTTCTTCAGATGAGAAAGTTGAAAATGAAGTGGCCAATATGTGCTTTATGACATTTAAAGATAAGGACGAGGTAAATTCCCCTGAACCAAACTTTGATTATGATGAATTATTAGATGATTTTGAAGAGTTACATAATGATTTTGAAAAGCTACTCACTAAGAATAAAACTCTCAATAAGCAAGTGAACTCTCTTTTGAATGAAATTTCATCCTTAAATGAAATAAAGATCAATCTTGAAAAGGAAAGAAATTTCATTTAATTGAGATTGATGATCTCAAAAAGAAGTCTAAGGATTTAAATGAGATTGTTTTAAAATTCACAAAAGGACAAAGGAACTTAAACACACTTTTGGGGTCACAAATATGTGTGTTTGACAAGTGTGGTATAAGTTATCATTCTCATACAAAACAAAAAGTGTATAAAAACTATTTTGTAAAACCATCTCCAAAAGTAGAGGTGAATCCCACTTTTCATTATTATTGTATTTATGGACACACTAGCAATAGGTATCCTGTCAAGAAAAATATTTTTGGCATCAACATAGTATAGGTTCCTAAAGGAACCAAAGCTAACCTAAAAGGACCCAAAAGCATTTGGGTACCTAAAATGAAAGATTGATTTGTGGTTATAGGTAACAAGCAGCAAGAAATGACTCCTTAATAGCGGTTGCTCAAAGCATATGACAAGATACATGATGATTCTCTCAAATTTTGCTAAGATAAAAAATGGAGGACATGTAACCTTTAGAGACAATGCTAGAGGAAAAATCCTTAGCTCCAAGTATATTGGTAACAAACATTCAACTCTTATTAAAAATGTCTTATTAGTTAGTAATTTAAAATAATTTACTTAGTATAAGTCAACTTTGTGATAAGGGATATGTTATGGTGTTTGATAGTTCTCATTGTATAATTAAAAATTCCATAAATGATTAAATGGTATTTGTTGAAAAAAGAAATAGAAATGTGTATACCATTGACATTAAATGTGCATCCCATAATGAAAATTATTTTTTCACATTACATGAAAATAGTTGGCTATAGCATAGAAGGCTAGGTCATATAAGCATAGATTTAATTTCTAAAATTTTCAAAAAGGATTTGGTGAATGGGCTTCTTAATATTAAATTTGAACAAGATAAGATTTATGATGCTTTTCAATTTGGGAAACAAGTAAAATCTTCTTTTAAAGCTAAGACCCAAATTTCATCTTCTAAACCGTTACAACTATTGCATATTGACCTATTTGGTCCTTCAAAAATGGCTAGTTTAGGAGGCAAGCATTACACATTTGTCATAGTTGATGACTTTTCTAGATACATTTGGGTGTTGTTTTTGGCAACCAAAGATGAAGCCATTCACTCTTTTTTAAAATTTTCAAGAAAAATTCAAAATAAAAAGGCATCTCCATTACATACATTAGAAGTGATCATAGTGGCGAATTAAAAACCTCTTCTTTGAAAAATTTTGTGATGATCATGGCATTGAGCATCAATTCTCATGTATTAGGACTCCTAAACAAAATGGTGTTGTAGAGAAAAAAAATTAGGTATATTCAAGAAACGGCCAGTACCATGTTAAATGAATTTTTACCCCCTCATTATTTTTGGGTCGAAGCCGTAAATACATCTTATTATGTTTTAAATAGAATCTTGATTAGACTTACTTTGAATAAAAAATCCTATAAGCTTTGGCATGGTAGAAAACCCAATATTAGATATTTTAAGGTGTTTGGATTAAAATATTTTATTTTGAACACAAAAGATAATTTGGGAAAATTTGATTCAAAATCCGATATTGGAATTTTCCTTGGATATTCACTAACTAACAAAGCTTATAGAGTTTTTAAGAAAAGAACCCTAGTTATTGAGGAATCCATGCATGTCACTTTTGATGAATCTAACCCATTCTCTTTGGAGAAAGTTGTGTATGATGATGATATCGTAAATGATTTGAAAAACATGCAACTTGAGAATTCAATAAAGGATAGGCAAGACAATTCCCCAAAGAAAGAGGAAAGCATTACTAAAGAAGAAGGCTCTAATGATCAATCAATCCCCAAAGAGTGGAGGTTTGCAAAATCTCACCCTAAGGATTTAATTTTAGAGAGTCCTTTACATGGCATCATAACTAGGTCTAGTATTAGAAATATTTATAATAATGTTGCATTCATATCTCAAATTGAACCTAAAACTTTTCTTGAAGTTGAACAAGATGAATATTGAATTCTAACAATACAAAAAGAGTTAACTCAATTTGAGAGAAATAAAGTGTGGAAATTAGTTCTTAAATCGAACCATCAAAATATTATTGGAACAAAATAGGTTTTTACGAACAAAATGGATGAGTCCGAGTTGGTTGTAAGAAATAAAGCTAGATTAGTGGCTCAAGGGTACAACCAACAAGAAGGAATGGATTTCGATGAAACCTTTGCCCCCGTAACTAGACTTGAATCCATAAGAATATTGCTTACCTTTACAAATCACAAAGATTTCTTATTATATTAAATGGACATAAAAAGTGCCTTTCTAAACGGTTTCTTAATGAAGGAAGTTTATGTTAAATAATCTCCTGATTTTAAATATCATGATTTCCCAAGCCATGTTTATAAATTGACAAAGGCTTTATATGGTTTAAAATAAGCCCCTAGGGCTTAGTATGAAAGGCTAAGCAAATTTCTTATAGATCATGGGTTTAATATGGGCAAGGTTGACACAACATTATTCACTAAGCATAAAAACCATGATTTTTTTATTGTGGATGACATCATTTTTGGCTCTACTAACATCTCCATGTGTGAAGAATTTTCATCCAATATGAGACAGGAATTCAAGATGGGCATGATGAGTGAGCTAAAATTCTTCTTGGGGTTACAAATCAAGCAAATGAAGGATGGAATCTTCATCAACCAATCCAAGTACATGAAAGACCTACTCAAGAGATTTAAGATGGAGTCTTCTAAAGTTGTTTTAACTCCTATGAGTACATCTTTAAAACTAGACAAGAATGAAAACGATAAAAAAGTAGATACAAAAAGGTATAAAGGTATGATTGGATCTCTCTTTTACCTTATCGTTAGTAGACCGAACATTATGTATGTCGTATAGGTACGTGTTAAGTTTCAAGCATGTCTTAAAGAGTCACACATGAGTGCCGTTAAAATAATTTTCAAATATCTAAGAGGCACAATGAACTTTGGTCTATGGTACTGATCTCAATTAGATTATGTACCCAAGTATAGGTAGTCTTGTTATAGTATAGTCCGGTGAGTCCAAGTGTCGT
>JAVXUL010016323.1:0-12112 GCA_035590515.1 Trichilia minutiflora
AATATCGTATTCTCAAGGAGTGTTTTTTAAGAGTCCAATTGGTTTATATTCAATTAAAGTCCAATACTAAAGGTAGAATAAATGATAGATCAATTTTAAAGGAAGAATTATCAAGTAAAGATTAAATACAAATTAAAACACCAAGATTTTGAAAATTAATATCTTTGAATTATGGTAAAATAATTTTTATTTTTTTATAATTCAATTGTGATTAACTAAAGAGTTAACTTAATCGAAAGATAAAAATCATTTTAAACTAAAAAAGAATATCTTTTCTAAAAATAGAAAAGTTTAATAAGAATATATCTTGCTATGAAATTGATAAAAGCATTTAGAAGAATATTTATGACATGAAAAATATTCAAAATATTTTTTAAACTATAAGTCGACAATGAATCAAGTAATATGTTTTGAAACATTCAATGTGCCAAATATTTATAAAAAATTAAAGAGTTTAAATATATCAAAACATATTTCATAAATGAAATTTCAGTTAAATAAGAAGACTAAACATTGAAGCATAAAGGATTGATCAAAAAAATATACCACTAATTCATTGATATCAATCTCCTAACCTTAGCTAAGGGTTTAGAAAAACATAGAGATGAGAAAATGAAATTGAATATAATAAAAACTGATTATTCTTTATGATATCTAATTATCTTAAAACATAAAATAGGTCCCTTATTTATAGATAAACATGAGAGCTAAATGTTAAAGTAGGTAGCTATAATTTTTAACAAATTAAGTTAAAAACTTTGACAAATGAAGTTGAAAGATTCTAGCCGTCATAAAAACATCATGGATAACCTCAAAACTTAATGATTCCACTGCTATGGTAAACATAAAAGTTGTAGATAATTAACTTAGCTTTCAACTACCTTTTATATCAGGAAAATAAAAAATTTCTATAAAAAAAAAATATGGACAAAATACTGAAGCATGATTGGACCAGAGTGAAATAGCAATTGGGCTTGTTTAATGGCTTCAAAAATACAATTGAGAGTCCAAATTGATGGTTGGATCAAACATGAAAGTTTTAGCCTAATGAGTTAGCTTTTCATTAGATTAAGATTCACCTCAATATCTCTCTTGGATGAAAAATTATGATTTTTTTACGTTTACCGTATCAAAATAAAAAATAAACAAAAATTACAAGAAAAATAAATTTTACACCAAAGATTAGAAATATACATAAATAGAGAGAGTTAATCATACTTTAAAGTATAAAATAATGAATTCAAACCTTAATACATGTACATTTTTATGCACTCATTAGTAACTTAATAACTATTAGGTGAGAGTCCTCATAGGGTATCTTAATCAATATGACTTAGTTCTTTTCAGTATGTGTCAGGTTACTAATAACTATTAGATGAGGGATTTGATGGTATGCTAATTAAAAAAGGGTATTGGGTTTAGGCTAAGTAGATTTTAACGCCAATAACTGTTAGGTGAGGTGTCAAAAATCTATAGATTGATTGCTCATATCTTATAAAAAATTATAAATAAAAAAGAGTTTTTAACTTATTATTGAACTAATAACTATTAGTTGAGGTTTGATAAGTTTAGTAACAACTTGATTACCCATGAAATCTATAATATGATTACAGTTTTTTTATTTAAGGGAATGTAGGGTTTAATTTAAATAGTGAGAGTAGTATTTAATTTAAAGTTCAAAACTGAATGATTTGATATTTACACAAATACATACTAATGTATTTCTCTTCTTGTAGATTAAATCACAAACAAAAATTCAATCTTGTACACTGAAAAATGTCTAACCCTTTTTTGAAAATCCTTGAAACTTATTGGATTACCGAATCTAATTTTAAGGTTTGGTATAGGAATCTTAAAATTGTTCTAGATTTTGAAAAACTTAGGTATGTTCTTTATGAACGAATGCGTAAGACATTTTTTGATAAAGTTTCACATAAAGAGAAAGAGTTCTTATATAAATAGAATGACGATAATCTTAAAGTAAGATAATTTATATTAGTGTCTATGAGTAATGATTTACAAACTCAACATAAGGGTATATAAAATGCCTCAAAAGATTACCTCTTTTTACTAGAGTTTTTCAGAGAGAGCTCAAAAGTTAGAAGGTTTAAATTGTTAACCACATTATTTCAAATGAGATTGAATGAGGGAGTGCTTGTAGAATCTCATCTTTTGAATATAATAAATCTAATAGGGTAATAGAAGACTTAGTTTTTTTTATGGATTTTGCATTACAGATGGATTTGATCCTACAGTCTCTCCCTCCTAGCTATGAATTATTTTTGATCTCATATCATTTGACTAAACAGAAATATACTCTCCTAAATTATTAAAAGAAATTATTTTATTTCATAAAACAACTATCATAAGAAAAGGAAAGGAGATAGCTTTTACCACGATGTCTTCTAGTAAGACATCAAAGAATAAGGGCAAGAAAATCTCTAGGTATGGACCAAAAAGAGGTGTCTGCAAGAAAAAGAAGAAGGGAAAAGGAAAAACTAAGCCTATAGTTAAGAACTATACAAAAGATGAGTGTCAGTTTTTTAAAAAGCTTGATCTTTAGAAGAAAAAATGTTCTCTTTACTTACAAAGCTTAAGATCAAAGAAATCATAAGATACGTTTTCTTGTCATGTTATTTAAAATTAATTAAATGTTATTTCAGATTCTAAATCCTAGATTATAGATTCAGCTACCACTTCACATATTTATATGTCATTATAAGACATTTAGAGTAAGCAGTTACTCAAGAATAGTTCAATAACATTAAAGATGGCAAATGGAATGATTGTTGTTATCACTTATTCAGGGACTTGTAGACTCGTTTTATCTTCAGGCTATACTTTTGTATTGTACAAAGTGATATATTTTGATACACACAATAGAAACATTTTATTTGTTAATCAATTATGTAAATTATGTTACACTTTTACTTTTTGATAGATGTAAATGTAATATTTATTTGAAAAATAAATTATTTGGCACTAGTCTGAAGGTAAATGGTTTATATGTTCTTGAAACCAATAAAATTAATATGATAAATACTATTAATAAATAAAAATCTAGAAATGAAACTAATTCAAAACTTATTTGGCATCATCAATTAGGTCACATTGGAAAGAAAAAGATTATAAAGATGGGTAGTGATGGACTCATAGATCTATTAGGATGTGAACCTTACTCGAATTATGAATCCAATCTTTAAAGTAAAATGACCAGATCATCCTTTTACTGGTAAAAGAAAAAGAGCTGATAAAATTCTTGAATTAATCTACACAAATGTGTGTGATCCATTTAGCGAAATGGTTAGAGAAGATTTCTCATACTTTATAACTTTTACTGATGATTATTCATAGTATAGTTATATATACTTAATAAAGTACAAATCTGAATCATTTGAAATGTTCAAAGAATTCAAAGCAAAAGTAGAGAAACAAATAGGAAAAAGTATTAAAACATTATGATCTGATCATGGTAGACAATACTTAAATACTGAATCTTTAGATTTTCTTAAAATTAATGGTATAATTTCTTAACTGACTCCTTATATACCTCAGCATAATGGTGTATTAGAAATGAGGAATCATACCTTATTGATATAATACGATCAACGATGAACTTTCACAAATTTACTAATATATCTTTGGGGATATACCTTTAATATTATAATTTACATTTTAAATAAGACTCCATCTAAAGGTGGTCTCAAAACTCCATATGAGATATGGTATGAGAAACGACCAAGCTTCAATCACATAAAGTTTTTAATTGTCTAGCTTATACTAAGATAGTTAAACTAAAGAAACTGGATACAAAATCTGATGAAGGTTAATTTATAAGAATCCTAAAGATTGTTTAGGATATTATTTTTACTTTCATATTAATCAAAAGATTTTAATCAGTAGACACGTATAGTTTTTTAAGAATTAGTTCATTGAAAAAGATGGTATACGTTAAAAAATAAAGCTCTCAGAAGAGTATAAAGTGTTTGATATTGACCAATATTAAATAGATAAGCCTGTTGATACAGATAAACCAGTTCATACTAATGAACTAGTTCGATCTAATCCTTAACCTTCTGTAGACAAATCTTTTTATAGATCCACTAGGATATCAAGTCATCCATAACGGTACTTCTTTCTTTTTAATAATGATTTTGAATCATTTTTTACAAAAGAAGATAAGTAAAGAAAAAATCCTAGAACTTATGAAGAAGCGATATTAGATATTGATTTTCAAAAATGGCTAAAAGCCATAAAATCTAAAATAGACTCCATGTAAGCTAATCAAATGTGATCACTTATTGATTTACTTAAAGGAATTATTCCTATTGGTTATAAATGGATTTACAAACAAAATTTTGACAAAGATGAAAAAGTTGAAACTTATAAAACTAGACTAATGATAAAGTCGGGTTATACTAAAAAATAATGTGTTGACTATGAGAAAACTTTTTCATCGGTAGCTATGCTAAAGTCTATTTAGATATTACTTGCTATTGTAGTTTATTATGACTATGAGATAGGCAAATAGATATAAAGACAGTCTTTCTCAATAATTTTATTAAGGAGTCCATATATATGTTAGTTGCATAGCTTCATTTATGAATTAAAATAAAATTTTAAAAATTAGAACATATGATTTGATGATGCAATCAAATCATTTGGTTTCATCAAGAATATTGATGAATCTTGTGTCTACAAGAGGCAGATTAATAATGCTATCATATTTCGTATGTTATATATAAATGACATATTACTGATAGAAAATGGTATGGTTATATTATCTAATACGAAATTATAGTTATCTAATATATTCACTATAAAAGATTTAGGAGAAACAACCTATATTTTTGATATTCGTTTCTATAGAGATAGAGCGCAACAAATAATAGGTCTTTCTTAAAAAATATACATGAAAAGATATTGAAAAGGTTTAGTATGGAAGACTTGAAAAAAAGTTTCTTACCTTATAGTCATGGTGTTTATCTCTCCAAAGAGATAGAACCTAAGACTAAAGTTGATCGATAGCATATGTAGAGGATTCTTTATGTTCTGGTCATAGGGAGTCTCATGTAAAACATGTTATATAGTAGACGTGATATAGCTTATATTATAAGTCTCATAAGCAGTTATCAAACAAATCCTGAAGAACAACATTGGACTACAGTAAAAAAAATCCTTAAGTACCAAAGAAGAACTAAGGATTTAGTTTTAACTTACAAAGGTGATGAATTGAAATGAAAGGTTATATTGATTCTGACTTTTAGTTAGATGTGGATGATAGAAAGTCTACATTTGTATTTATTTTTATCTATAATAGAAAAGTTGTATGTTGAAAAAGTTTTAATAAGACTATTATAGCTGATTATACTACAAAAGCTGAATATATCGTTGCTTTTGAAGTTATGAAAAGACTGTTTGGATCTATAAGTTTATGAGTGAACTCGAAGTGATTCCCTTTATTATTAATCCAGCAGTATTATATTGTGATAACAATGGAGTGATAGCACATGCTAAAAAAATTAGGTTTCACCAAAAGTCTAAACATATTCAATGTAAATATCACTTGATCAGAGAGTTTATAGTAGATAAATAACTAATCATACAGAAGACTCTGTCAATAAATAACATGGCGGACTCACTAACTAAGCTAGTAACATAATAGCAATTGAATCATCATTTTGAAAATATGGGTATAGGATACCATAGTAATTAGCTCTAGTGTAAGTAGGAGTTTGGTAGAGATATGTTTTAAAACAAATCGTGTCATGTAATTTAGGGATATCATTTTTATGTACATATATTCTTGTAATTAATTGTAAGTTATTTACTGTTAACAAAATGGTATTCATATTGTCTTGCATTTTATTCAGTTGTAATTATTGTTATTTTATAATGCAAAAAATAATCTTGTGATGTATTATGCATTTAGATTTTATCTACAAAGAATTACAGTGATGAGTTCAGAAATTCTAATTTTAATACATCTGAATATATTCTTGGTTGAGGCAATGTCATAAAGGTCAATGACATTGTATGATTAGCATGTTTTGATATTGTCAAGGATTGGTATTGGATACTAATAGTTGGATGATGAGTCTCATATCACAAGAATATAAACATAGGTAATACATTGACGAACATATTACTGAATGTGATCAAACTTGATGAATCACATGAGTGATTATCTGTAATTAATGATTCATCGCATAGCTGTACTAGTGTATTACTAATCTTTTGACCTTAGACATTATAGTTGTTTTCTATATTGACACATTGTTTATTAGTGTATATAGCATTGCGCTAGCCACGCCTGGTGAAATAAGCTTAATGATAATATGGTTTTAATGTATGAGAATAGGTGATGGTTAATATAGAATCTGCTGGCTTAGATAATTGAGCTTGAGATCTTAAACATGATTATCATACACGGGGATCAAAATATCTGATAAGAGTACGCAAATTTTCAAAAAGAAGTTTTTGGATATGCAGATCTCGTATATGATTGACATTTTGTTTTTATGATTGAGTTAAGGATTTCACGACTTTATAGCCCGTACTTGTTCGGGAGTCAATAATAGAGGGATTTTATTATATATAAATACGATTATATAAGTTTATCTTGAATTATATTCTTTATGCTTTGGGGGCATGATATCTTGTTAGTGTCTCTCATGATCATTAACTTCGGTTACAAAGAGTTATACTGAAGTAATATTCTCAACCCATGTTCATGGTGAACATAAGGGGACACAAACAATAACGAGTAAGTTGACGATAAACATTTTTGTATTGACGAAAATAATTAAAATTGATTTGATAAGTTGATTAAAATATAATTTTATTCTTTATGGTAAAAGAATATATTTTCGATGAGAACGTACTAGCACCCACTAATTTTGAAAATGTTTTGATGGATTTATTAAATACTATAAATATAATTTACACATTATTAAGAGATTAAGATTAACATTAATGTAATATTAGAAATGTTATTTTAAATTATTAGATAATTGTTATCTAATAAATCAAGACGATGAAGTATGGCATTAGTTCATGTTACCATATGTCTAAACCAATTCTAAGTTTATCTTGATGAATATGGTATATCGATGACTCAAGGCTTTGTGCA
Source organism: Trichilia minutiflora (assembly GCA_035590515.1). Taxonomy (NCBI): domain Eukaryota; kingdom Viridiplantae; phylum Streptophyta; class Magnoliopsida; order Sapindales; family Meliaceae; genus Trichilia; species Trichilia minutiflora. Next base: position 7,133 of record JAVXUL010016323.1, read on the forward strand.
TTGTTGCCAAATGTTTCATCTTGGTGAATTTGGAAAATGACAAGTGTGATACAAATGTCAAAAACATGTTAAATGTTATCCTTGTTAAATTGGTTTTTACAAATGTTTGATATGCGTTAAGTTTTCTTTTAACCTTATTGTCAAACGTTATTAATCTTTATCCTTGTTGAATTTGACTTTGACAAATGTTTAACATGAGTTAAACTTTCTTTCAATCATATTTTTCTTTATATTAAATGAACGAAAGGAAAATTAAAAAAAATAGAATGCAACGTTTTGGTTTTCTTATAAAAAATGAAAGGAGGGACGATGGATTTTTAATGATGATTTCTTCTTCTTTTCACTGGATTAGAAGGAAGAAAGTAAGAAATTGAAAATTATTTTCCTTGGTTTTGATCAGTGACGTTTTGGTGTGAAAGAACAAAATGAATTTTGTTTTTCTTTACCAAAATTCGTAAAAGAAGAAAGCAAGAAATTGAAAATTGTTTTCCTTGGATTTGTTTGTTTTCTTCTTCTTCTTGATCAAACAAGTTGATTTCCCAAAAATAGGAAATTGTTTTAAACTTAGAGAAGTTTGTAACAAGGATTGTAATCCTATATTAGTCTCCCAATCAATAAATCGAGATTATCGTCAACGAGTTGGTGTGTGGATACACCTATAAATGATCAGTTACGGTCTGTTATCCGGATAGCAGCTAGAAAGATATACTTATCATAACCTTTTTATATATTGATACATATTTTTTATTGCTTTTAATTTGTTTAGAAATTTTTTTTTAAAGTTTTCAATGGCTTTTTCGCACGTTCTGTTTGACAACCATAGCTCCAGAATTGGCTTGGAAAAATCGTTTTTCACAACAGTGATATCAGAATCACTTGCTAATAATATGAAAAGCTTTATTAATATATATGTATATTGTTTGTTGATAATTTGATAACATGTATGAGAGTTATGTTTATTGCTGTATATATGTCAATTGCTTCGCTGATATGAATTTATCATAACTGTTTGCACAGAAAACAATTTGTTGACCTTGAATTTCAATTAAACTGCATGCATGACATTTTCATACGGAAGCTTTGACAAATTATATTGTATTTTAGCATCTATTCATTTACAATGCAATTGACATAATTAAATACTTGTATTGGAATCAGCGAATCATTCGATGCCATATGCTCTATGGCGATTGCTTATACTTGAATCAATTATCAATTATATCGTATATTGTATAATTTGATTAACATTCAGTCATACAATGCCATATGAGTTGTAAATATGCCAATTGATTATATTTATATCAATTATAATTAATTGCATTGTATATTGTATAATTCGTTAATACTATTCACATTTTGTTACCGAATGTTTTAATTACAAGAATTAAAATTTTTAGGATCACACTAGCTCTGATCAAACATAAATTAATTACTCCTATTTATAATAATAAAAAATATTAATAATTGAATTATGATTTTTATTAATTAAATTAGAATTAATAGAATTCTAATAAAAGTAATTAAATCAAATTAATTGATATTATATCAATTAAATACCATATTAATAAATTGAATTGTTAATTTATTAAATTGGTTTAATCGAATAAAATAATAATAGATTAATTTTTAAAATGGTTTAAAATTTAAAATTCTATTATTAAAGCATATACATAATGATGTATATTAAACAAGACTTAAACTATAAATTTCCCTAATAAAAATTAAGCTCAAACCTTCAAATACAGTCACTAAATTACAGGTATTTCTATTGTGGTAACCTAATAATTGTTAGGTAAAGGTCTTCAAAGGGTATCATAATCTATATGACCTATTTCTTTTTAGTGTGTGTCGGGCCACTAATAATTGTTAAGTGAAGGGTTTGATGGCATACTAATTAAGAAATCTAACCTAAGTAAATTTTAGCACTAATAACTATTAGGTGAGATGTCAAAAATCTATATGTTGATTGATTATATCTTGTAAAGAGTTACAAATAGAAAAACGTTTCTAACTTATTGGACTAATAATTGTTAGGTGAGGTTTGATAAGTTCAATAAAAATTTGATCACCTATGAAATACATAATATGATTACAGTTTTCCTATTTAAAAGAGCATAGGTTTAATTTAAATAGTGAGAGTACTATTTAGTTTAAAGTCCAAAACTAAATAGTTTAATATTTGTACAAATACATACTGATGTATTTCTCTTCTTGTATATTAAATTATAAACAAAAATTCAATTCGTGATACAATAAAAAATGTCTAACCCTCTTCTGAAAATCCTTGACACTCATAGGATTACCAGATCTAATTTTAAGGTTTGATATAGGAATCTCAAAATTATTTTGGATTCTGAAAAACTTGGGTATGTTCTTCATGAACAAATGCCCAAGACCCTTTCCAATAAAATTTCACATGAAGGGAAAAAGTTCTTCTAGAAATAGAATGAGGATAATCTTAAAGTAAGATTATATATATTGGCGTCCATGAGTAATGATTTACAAACTCCACATGAGGACATATAAGATGCCTTAGAAATTTATCTCTATTTATTGGAGTTGTTTAGAGAGAGTTAAAAAGCTAGAAGGTTTAAATTGTTAATCACATTATTTCAAATGAGATTGAATGAGGGAGGATTTATCGATCGTTTAATTAAGCCAAACTTCTTCAGAGATGTCTTTTATCAATGCGTTATGTGACACCCGTGTTTGTACCTTAAGGGTATATTTGTAATTTCTCCATATTCTCTTTTCATGCTTTTGCATCCATAACGTATATCGGTGATTCGTCTGCCTGGTTTAGGGTATATTTGATAGTTATATTGACTAGAAAGAGTTTATGTGAGTGCGCGTTGGGGTCCTCGTTTGTTGTTTTCAATTTCGGAGAGGTTTTAAGTGAAAAAGTCCATTTTTGGCGGGTTCGATCGACCGAATGGACGATTCGTTCGACCAAATGAGGTTTCGTTCGACCGAAGAAGAGGTTCGTTCGATCGAAGTGTGGATTCGTTCAACCGAACATCATTTCGTTCAACCGGCAAATTACAAGCTCTCTGACTTCTGTAGACGCCAAAAGATTCAGTCGACCGAAATGCATTTCGTTCGACTGAAGGGGGTGGTTCAGTCGAACGAATCGAATCGACACGAAATGAGCAAAATTGCCTTCTTCTAGAAACTCCTCCTTAAGAAAACTTAAAGGTAAAATGGTAATTTCACCCTTTTTCTATAAATAGGGGTCAGAGGGTCAACTTTTTCACCATTTCTTTTTCTTTTCCTTCTTCTTCCCTCTTCCGACGTTCTCTCCTCTCCTCTCTTAGCTCTCACCCGAATTTCTGCCCAAATTTTGATTTCTCTTCGCCTGCAATTTCCACTCGACGCGTCTATCAACTCGGGAGCATCAATTTGGTGTTGGGAGCGCAGCATTGGGTTTGGAGAGTTAGGGTTCCGACTTTGAATTTGGGTTTTTTGAGTTAGAGGTAAAATCAGAGCAAAACGACTACACCACGAGGTTCGTAGCTCTGTTTCTAACCTGTCTGCGTGTTTATTTTATCGTTTTATATATTTTAATTCGTACAGGTTTTGTATCAATTTTTGTAGATTTATCCTTTGTATTTTAGTTTTAAGGTGTAATGACGTTTGTAGAAGAGTCGTAGAGGTCGTAGGAAGTTAGAAATATGATTTTAGAATTTTTGGGTAAGCATAAACAGTAATTTCGATTACTGTTCTGATGAATGGATGGGGCTCACTGATCAGAATCTTGTGTATGAATCGAAATGAGCGGGTTTAGCTATAATGTGGGTCCTTAACGACATTCATCGGGAAATTTGAAGGCTTTAGGTGTTTTCGGATTTTGATTCGACGTTAGGAATCCGGGGTTAGCATGCATTTCATGCATTCGAATCCTCATGTATTTTTAGCACGCTTATTGATAGTGTTTTGTGTGTGTGGTTAGGCGACGGTGCGAGATCGAGGTATCCCCGTGACTCACCGAGAAACAAGGGGAACTAGGGAGTGTGTACCCTCCCTATTCTGTGAGTGGACTACTTTCATGTTTTGTTATTTTGATATATATGGAATATGTATGTGTTTTGTATGAAAAATGGCCATGGGCCACCTTTTGATATAATATGAATTGATGATGATTTTATGGTATTTTATATGTGTTTTCTATAATGATGTAGTAGCCTGTGAACCAAGATTTTATTCTTATTGATGTTGACGGCCATCGAGCCGGTTTTATTTGATATATGTTGATGATATGGACTTTGAGCCAGATTTTGGTATTTATTGTGATGATGGCCCTGTGAGGCCTGTTTTTTATATATATTGGTGATGTGGCCATGTGGGCCTGTTATGCACAGTAGCTACTGGTTGTAACCTAGGGTCGGCCTGAGTAGATAGAGGTCGCCTAGGTGAGTGTGGAGATTTCACAAGTGCGGAAGTCGTATGGTGCTATCATTGTTATGAGTGGATGGGTTATTCACCTGTGAGTCTCGGTTTTGGATTAGTACGATGTCACCACGTGACTAATCTATGGCGAACGTTAGTGGTGGGCACGTTTTTATAAAAACCTAGCATGTTTTAGTTTCTTGGATTTAAATCAATTTTTATAAAATATCATAGGTTAGATTGCATATAAAATCTACTAATAGTCTCGGAATACCCTCGGCCAGGGGTAGTCACCGGGAATGGGAGCCAGCCCAATGATTTATAACTTGTGTTTTGAGATTTTGAAATAAAAAGGAAATCCTTTAAAATTTTAATTGTTTTATATTGGACTCAGTTCACTCACTGAGTATATTCCTGTATACTCATTCCCCCTCACTTTTTAGTTGCAGGTTAAGGAATCGTCAGGTGGTGGTGATTCTTCCAGTCTTTGGAGTTATCAGGTATAGCACCGTGATCGACTCACTTAGATTTGCATTAGTCCACTGGATATGTACCTTTTGAATAAGATGTAATAAATTTTATATTTTCTGATTT
>JAVXUL010016344.1:0-12112 GCA_035590515.1 Trichilia minutiflora
AAAAATATGATGTATGTATTTTAACCTCCTTACAATCAGTGGTGGACCTATTCAGGGCTTGGCCGAGCTAAAAAAAACAGTTTTAAATGTAATAATAGTTATAACCTTTAATTTCAGTAAAACAACGAATAAGATAATAATTAATTAATTATAACACATATGTCCCAAATGCTAGAATTATTTTTATTCAAATATAGGACTAATTTATATTAAAAGCTAAAATTTATTCTTATTAATTAATTTATTAAATTTTAAAAACCTAGTCATTGATATCCTACGAATATGTCAAATGGACGGCTTAAAAAATAGACTAATATTTGTATAAATCAATTGTACCATTCTCTATTATTTTATTTTATAATTTTTTTATAAATTTCATAAAAAAATTTATTATTCTTTTTTAAAATAATATTTCATTATGAACTATTATTTGAGCTAAATACAAAATTATTATTGATGTTTTAAAATTATAAAATTTTTATTATTTATATATAATTTTAATAATAATAATTCATAATCTCTCTTTCTTATTCTTTACTAATTCACTAGTTACATAATTAAAATAAAAATATTTTTAATATTTTAATTTATTTTCTATATATTTAAATTAATAGATAATATCATTTATCTCATATTTTTTATATTAATATTTTATGGTTAGCATATTTTATTTGATAGGGATTGCGTTAAAAAAAACATGCAATTATGCAATTTATAAATAGCCCACAAAATTTAGTTAAAATTTTTTTTGTTTCATTTATTTTTAGTATACTTATAAATATTATTTTTATCTCTAAAAATTTAATGTTTTATGATATGTGATAAACACATTTATTTGATATTTTTTAAAAAAAGAATATACTAAATAATCATTGTCAAAATTATTTAATTTTGTGAAATTAAATCATATATAATTTATGAAAACCTATTTTATTATACTAATATAATACTATATATAAAATATTTACTTTTTAGCCCAGTCTAGTATAAGATCCTCGGTTCGCCATTGAAAATATATATTTTTCATTAAAAAAAACACTAAATATTGAACGAAAGTCTTAAATTCGAATAAATTTAAATAATTAAAATGAAATTTATATGAAAGTGAAGGGTTGATTGTGCAATATTTAACAATTTATACAGATAACTGTTGTGTAAGGGAACTTGGCGTTAAGTTTGGTCAAATCACGGAATTGACCAAAATTTACTGAGTCAACGAATTGAAGGAGTCAAAGTGGCGGCCTAGCTGATGATCTTCAAAGGTAAAAAGTAAAATCATAGTATGGGCAGGGCAGCGCACGGCAGGGCACCGCAGTTTCCTTTCTTTCTGCGGAGAAAGCGAAAAGTAAAAAACTTCAACTTCACTGGTTCGGAAACTAGAGTTCGTACGTGAGGCATTAAGACGTTCCAGACTGTTCTTCTACTTCTTCTGTTGTTGCTGTTGCTGCTGCTGCTGCTGTAAGACGTGGAAAACCAAAATTACCCTTTTGACTTTTTGGTTGTCTTTTTGTGTTATTCCTCGTGTTTGTTACCGAAAGTACTTCTCCGCCCTTTTTGTTTTTTACAATTACTAATAGATTATTAATTTTAATAATTAATAAAGGAAAAAAAAAAAAGCGATTTTGTTTTTCTTTAACCCCTGAAATTAAAGAACAGTAATCATTAAAGAGCAGGGCGAAAACTGTGGGCCGACAAGAGAACTATTTTGTAGTCCAAAGGTTTTACTAATCCGGGTAGGTTAAGAAATCTTTAAATAATCACAGGATTTACATATTTAATTAGTTTGGAACAATTAAATATACATCCTAATTGATATTTCATGTAATGATTAGTATAAAAAATGATTAATTAATTATGTGATAGATTGACTAATAATATTGTATAATGGTACATACATTTATCATTTTAAATTATTATATAAGTATAATTAAGAACCATTAACAAATTTTTTTACTATATTTTTTAAATTAAGATTATGATTATAATACTTTATTAATATAATAAAAATTCTAAAATCTATAGTAGCACATGCTCCATCTTTAAGGCCATGATTAGTTAACAAAACAATATTGCCTCTATTATTTATTTTTCCCAATACTTAATTAGAAGAAAAACAACCTATATTTTTTAATAGAATGGATTAATTCAACCCATCACTTTCAAATGAAAAGGGATTATTCGATAAAACCAATTAATTAAGTCTATAATCATGGGCACTAAGCATATATTTTAAGCTAATTTTATATATGTATTACACAAAATGCATTGATAATTGAAAGTTGAAAAACATGCAAAAGAATCTTTCAATTATTATTATTATTATTATTATTATATTTTTATTCTACTTTTATGTAGAGCCATGAGAAAGGATTAAAAGCTCTTCATATTGTGCTACCTGTCGACCTCCAATGCATCCAACCTTCCCTAATGTTCCCTGCTTTCTAATTTATTTTATTAACTTAATGGTAAAGGCACCTAATTTGATCAATGGCCAGTTTGGTAATTACATACATAACTATTTAAAATATTTATTGTTGACTGTACTATAAAAAATAATTAATCATAAATAAATAAAATTATTAAGTATTTGATATATTAGACTGTACTATAAGTGTTGCCATTTCCAAAAGCCAATATTTTTTATTTGAGAATGTCATTGATAAAGTGATATGAGAGTATATAACAATAAAAATACACACTGACTAACTAACTAAAGGCACATTAAATTCTGGAGAAGCTATTATGATAATACTTTTCTTTATACATTTAAAAAAAAAATTATGAATTTATCTTTAATCTAATATTTAAATGAGAATAAATTTTTTTTTTCTTAATCTTGTGATTGATAATATGTGTAGTCTATATAAAAAACCCCAAGTTAATCTGATGGGGGGTTGTACCTAGGACCTTCAAGATTCTATATTCGATTTCCATCCTAAACATGTTCTTGCGAAGCGTTTAGAGAGTCAGGTTAAGATTTTATCTTATATTTAGTATCATCGTGTGTGATTCCTGTGCACTCACCCTATGGTATAGGAGGACTGTCAAGTGATGATTGGGTGTGGGAATTTCATTTTTCTAAAAAAAAAAAGTGTAATCTATATAAAAATATTATTTATTTCAATTTATTGCTAATATATATATATAATTAAAATATTTAATATGATTTTAAATTAAAGTAAGAAATTGAGTGAAACAAAAATTATAAATTGATGAATAAAAATATGGGTAAGAAATAAATAATTTTTCTTGGAAAATAAAGTCCAAAAAAGTTAAAAGAGAGGAAAAAGAGGAGTTATTTGATGGTGCAATTTTTTTTTTAAAAAATTCTTCAGTGTATTTAATTAAGATTAAAAATATAAATGCAAAAAAGAAAAAGGTTTATAAAAATAATTACAACTACTTTATTTATCAAGATTTAAAAACAAACAAACAAACTTATTTTTACTTTTCACAATTTAATTTCTTGGAACTTTTGAGATTAACGTTGGGATAAATAATTACAATTAATTTTAACAAGTTATAATTTATTTTAGGTATTTAGTAAAATATTTTCTAAAATCATTGTTAGCCTTATCAAGTGGAGTGAATTAAACAAAAATTTGTCAATTGAATTACAATAATCCATTTAAATTTGAAGTTGTGCAAATGCACGTGATGCAATAAATGAAAAGTGATTAAAAAATGTTAAATTTTATATTCTTACTAAACGCAAGGAAAGGTAAAAAGGTGGAGAAATGAAGGGAACAACATTAACATCTACTTGGTATGATTAACAAAATTGAACTTTACAAATTTTGGTCTATAAATTTAAGTTAGAAGGAAGTAGGCGGTGTAAAATATCTTAAAAGAGTAATTTGTTGAACTAAAATGGAGTATTTTGTCAATTGCACTTACTCTGAAACACGTCATGTTGGAGAGGGGAGAGATTTAGACCATGTATAAGGAACCAAGGATACGTACGATTTCTAGTGAGAATGGTTTATTACTTTTTAAAATATTGAGATATGCAAAATTGAGATGGAGTAAAGTATTAAAGAGATCGTCTCTATAAATAGCGTAGGCCGAAATCAACTAAACAAGTGTAATCACTTAAATCACTGAAACTGATATATAACATTTGGAATACCACATGACAGAGTTCGCTACATATTAATCAATGGCCTTGTAATATTATACCGTAGGAGTTTTTTAATAATCTCTATTTAAAAAATTTTATGAATATTTCGATAGTTATACCATGGAAATGGAGTGGAATTGGATCGTCTCTTATTCTGTGCCGCGTCAGAAAAACCAAGTGTGGGTTTTGTCTGACAGGCGTTGCATGGGCGACACAATTTGATGGTACACGTTTGGCTATTGGCTTGCTTGACTTGGGGCATAAAGTGGCAAATACAAAATATATATGTTTTTTTTTTCCATTATCTGAAAATAGAACGACTGATTTTCTTCCGGTCCATTTGCTATTGCTAAATAGTGTGGTTTTTAGAAAGAGAGAACTTAATCGAATTGAAGCCGTTGCAGATGTATCTTGAACAATTTCCATATGCTAAATATGGACTGCATAACAAAAAGAGATAAAGACAAAAGATAGACGTGCAAAACCCTGCAAATAGAAAGGAACCTCTTCCTCAACTTAGCAAAAATTCACAATCAAGCGTGCCCGTGGATAGGACAGGCTTGGCTTGGCTTGGCTTGACAGAATCATGGGTTCGACTGGGTTGGGTTTGAATTTAATCAGCATCTTTTTGTGCATTACCAAATCGTTAAGAAAGCCATTATTTGAAAAAGTTTCAATGGATTGAAAGCAAACACATTCTATTTTTAAAAGTCATGCGGGGTTGGGATGACCGGCCAAGGTAACGGTCATAGAATTAGAATGGGAATTCTTGTATAATGGAAGATGATGATTTCGACGGGTAGGTGGGCTCAAAGTCGTTGTCCCTACAATGCAACAATGTTGGACAAGAGGGATTCGATGCCGCCGCCAACTCCATACCTTGTTTTGATTCCTTGCTTGGCGATTCAGTGCTGGGAGTGCTTTCTGTAAAAGAACTTTGGAAAAACCAATTTCACAAACAAAAAAGCAATCCTAAAAACATTCTCTAGACAGAAAGATTTTCAAAGCATTCCAAATGATTCTATGATTCCAATGTTATCTATTTCAACCACACAATTCGCAACAAACTATTTTCGTATAACATTTTTCTCAAGATTCCTAATCGGAGTATACAATTTCATGATACAACTATATAACAAGAGAGATTTTCAAGGCACCTAAAAGTTTAAAACGAAAGGCAGTAGACACACAAAAGAGAACATTGCTCAGAGACTACAATGTCATCATCACTTGAGCTTATATCCACTTAATTTGAGAGCGCAACGGGACATCAAATCTCATCGGGACATCAAATCTCATCGTATGCCAGAAAATTTTGCTGAATACTGTCTGAGGCACCATTTGTCCTGCTTGCCAATCGTTTGACATTAAAAATATATATATATTTTGTTTGCTGAAAACCCTAGTTTATACACTGTGCACAAAGAAACCCAAACTTTTTTATTTTCAGAAGAAAGAAAATTTAGTTAGAATTCTGTGTGCTATTATCCGTCTGAAAACTATTACGCTTGCACCAACACAAATACTGAAGAATTGGCCCATCTTCTCCAACAACCCATGTGTGCTGTGCCACATCATTTAAAGTCATTCTTTGGGTTGGGTCTGCAAATGTCCACATGATCTCTTTCAGAAGAAATTCCAAAAAAAAAAAAAAAAATAGAAGGAAAACGGAAACGTGGCAATTTTATCAGTTTTGCTAATGTAAATTTCAGAATATATTTCACTGGCCTTTGCGAAGAAGTCCTTCTAGTAAGTTCCTCAGCAGCGGGTTCATATCATCCGGGAGTAATAAAGAGTTATTAACAATCTGAGAAAAGAGAGGAAGAAGATATCCAGTTAGATTTCTCTAGGCAACAAGACTTGATATGAATCAAGAGACTGAACCTATAAATACTCGAAACCTAGCCATACACACCTTTCCTAATGCCGGGAACCAGCCCATAAATACCTTCCTAATCTGGCGCAAAATCAGCCCATAAATATGTTTCCTAATCTGGCCCAAAATCGGCCCATAAATAACCTTCCTAACCAGGCCCAAAACCAACCTATGAACACCTTAACTTATCCAACCCAAAAACATATAAACACCACAACCCAATTTGACCCAACTCTTAATTCCCCTTCTCACCATTAGGCTCAAGCCCCATTCAATGGCCCAAGTTATTCCCTTGGTTTAACTATGCTGGAGAAAATTAGTATTTAAATTAATTAATATTTAAATTTTATGTTATTTTCTCTTTTATGTGATTTTAGATGTTTCAAGAAGTTAGCTCAAGTCAAATGCAAGATCCACATAATAAAAGAGATTAAATTACAAAGAATGCCAAATTGACATAGACAAACTCTTCACCAAAGAAAGCATTGTCTTCATTTTGACACTTTGAGATTGTATTAGGTTTTAAGTAATAGTCTTTGATTTTCCTTAATGTAATATGGTTAATTGTGTTTTAACTTGTACTAGACCTTTACAAAAATTTTCCAGATGCTGATAATGTTCAGATTTTGTTGGATGAAAGAATTGAACTTGTCTTCAAGTTTGAGCAAAAACCTTTACCCTAGATTTCCTGGTGACTGAAATCTTGATGGTGGTCTCCTTGGTTAGTGGTTTTGCCTTTAGACCTTGGATCTATCTTAGCTACTTTATTTCCTTTTTCCTTCACTAAATTTCACAAATTCAATTCCCTTAAATCTGTCCATACTTGGCTGAGCACTCACCTTGTGGTGGTTGATGGATTTGCTTCAAGAATCCACATCAAGATTGGCATCAAAGCTTTGGTTTGGCTAAGGTGTGTTGAGGGCAAATTCACTCCAACACAGGCAGGGTGATATGAATCAAGGGGTTGAACCTATAAACACTCAAAACCTAGTCATACACACCCTTCCTAATCTGGCCCAAAACCAGTCGATAAATACGCTTCCTAATCCGACCGAAAATCAACCCATAAATATCCTTCCTAACCAGACCCAAAACCAGCCTATAAACACCTTAACTTATCTAGCCCAAATACACCTAAACACCACAATCCAATTTGGCCCAACTCTTAATTCTCCTCCTCACCATTTGGCCCAAGCGCCATTCAATGACCCAAGTTATTCCCTTTAGTTTGACCACACTGATTAACTTGGCGGGAATTGGTATTTAAATTAATTAGTATTTAAATTTTATGTTATTTTCTCTTTTATGTGATTTTAGATTTTTTAGGAAGTAAGTTCAAGTCAAATGCAATATCCATAGAGTAAAAGAAGGTAAACTACAAAGAATGCCAAAATTGACATAGACAAACTCTTAACCAAAGAAAGCATGTTTTCATTTTGCCACTCTGAGGTTGTTTTAAGTTTTAAGCAATTGCTTTTGATTTATCCTTAATATACTATGGTTAACTTTATTTTAACTTGTACTAGACCTTTACAAAAGCTCTCCTGATGCTGGTAATGTTCAGATTTTGTTCAATAAAAGAACTGAGCTTATCTTCAAGTTTGAGCAAAAACCTTTACCCTAAATTTTCTGGTGGCTGAAATCTTGGTGGTGTCTCCTTGGTTAGGGGCTTTGCCTTTAGACCTTAAATCTATCCTAGCTACTTTATTTCTTTTTACCTTCACTAAATTTCACACATTACGGTCACTCAAATCTATTCATACTTGGCTAAGCACTCACCTTGAGGTTGTTGGTGGATTTGCTTCAAGAATCCACATCAAGACTGAAAGGGTAGTAAACACAACAAAGCACAGAAAGAAATAAAAAAGGTAATGATTCAAAAATTTTTTGAATACCTTATCATATGTATCCTGCAGTGTTTCACCAAGAAATGGATATTGTCCTAGTATCATGTAGTATAAAGTAACTCCTACTGCCCATGTGTCAGCAGCTTTGCCATGGTAGGGTAGACCTGCCGATTATAAAAGAAATTCATAAGAGTTATAACACAATATATCCCATGTCTTCTAAACGATTCCTACCACAACATATTCACATGCTTAGGAGGAGAATCCTGACCTAGACAGCACTCAGGTGCAGTGAAAACAGGAGTTCCAGGAGACCGGTGAAGCTCATCATTATCATCCTGCATACCAAAATCACTCATTTCAATACAATCCCATTTCACCGAAAAGACATCTTTATGGTAAGATCATAATAATCATTCCTTGCTCATATTATTCAAAAAGAAATCCCTATTCAAGCAATTAATCATGATCTTAGAAAAACAAGGGTAACGGTAATTCATTACCTCAAAAACTTGGCTGACACTGAAATCTCCTATCTTCACCATACCAGTACGTGTAACTAACAGATTATCAGGTTTTATATCCCCATGAACTACATTCTGTGCTTATAAGGAAAGAGGAAGAATCAGCAAGAACAAATGGCAATCCACTTCACTTTCCATAGTACGAAAGGAGGAAGGCTATCCAAAATAGAAAATGCATACGAATATTGCACAAAATTATATTTATATCCATCATAGGACAGAGAACCCATCTGCCCCCCACACACTTAGAGGAAAACAAAAGTAAACAACAAAGAAAAAAGCACTGCTCAGCCACACCAAAAATTGGAAAATCAGCAGGAAGGATAGGCATCTAACTATGTCTACCAAACAAAATACCACACACTAAACAAAATACCAAAAATTAAGATGAGAAGTAATAGAGAACGATTATTAGATTAGCTTTAGTAAACTCCAGATCATCTTGCGAAGTAGTAGAGAACAATTATTTAAATCATCAAGATGAGAAGGAAATTTCAGTTGAGAGTAAGAAAATGTGAATGGTTAATGATAAACTTGCAGCCATCTCAGAGCAAATTGCATTCCTTCGATCATTAACAAGCCCTAAAAAGGAGGAACCAGATAGCTGGATTAAAGCATCTCCTGTGATGTAGGGAATTGCAAAACGCAGCACATGATTTTGTAAATCATTTTCTAAATCATTCATAGACATTTTTTTATCTTAGAAAGTCTATTACAATGTCTCTTTAGAGTTCTGATACAGAGAGCATGTCAGATTATCCTCAGGTTAGGTCCGAATTTCGTACCATTGGTATTAAAAATAAGATGGAATTAGCACAGAATCATTATTCAGCTATACTATTCATTAAACAGTTGCCAGAAAATCATAAATGCCTAATCGAAGACCAGGAAAAATACATTAAAGCTTGACAGTTCTTGAAAGCCAAACATACACATTAGCTGTTCTTACATAGTTTCCTACAAGCTCTCTTCAGAAAGGAAAATCTGTCTCCTTCTAAAATTTAATGATTTAAACTGAATGCATAATGGTCTGCAAATAAGTGATACATAAGTACATACTTGTGAGCATACACAAAACATCTAGGTAATAGGCAGTTGATTGACAAAGAAAATTCCTTTTGCACACCAGAATTGCTAACATTGACACCATAGATACTACCATAACCATGTACACATGCAAAAACAGCCTGAATGTACGCACACATTCACGACGTGATGACACAGAATAGCAGGATTAGAGATCGTACATGAGCATGGAGGTACATCAACCCAGATATTATGTCCCGCAAGTACTTTCTAGCAGTACTTTCTTCAATGGCCCCAGGTTGACCAGAACCATCAATGTCCCATTTGCCTTCCACATATTCAAGAACTGGAAGAAATAAATTTAAGTAATAGTTCCTATCAATCACAGGCTAAATGGATAATCTATATAATATGACTTAAGTGGAAGAACAAAAGGAAAAAGTAGAAGACAAAGAAAAAGGAAATCAATACCCATATAGAAGTGATCTGAGTTTGGGTCATCAATCACCTCAATGAGATTAACTATATTTGGATGGTCCAACATTTTCATGATTAGAACCTGCAAAGAGTAGCAATCCAATATTACATATCAAAAATCAATCAGACTTCAAATGACTAAAGCATCATACAGCTTCTATCATAAAGATGAAAAACATAGTAACTGTTAAAATTAGGGAAATATTGGCATATCATACTGGAATTTTTGGACTACATGATGAATAATAAAAAGCATCAAGAACCTTAAACAGGCTACTCTGAGTCTCATAAACATATATACTTAAAAGTTTATAGCATAGGCAAACAGAAAATGAAATAACATGGAGGTATGAACCCCAACAGTGTGTTAGAAGTATATTCTCCATATTGATCACAATCACAAACCACAGTGTAACTTGTGATCAGTATGAAGCTGGAGAATTAGCCCAAAGATCATCAAATCATAAGTGCAGCATGTTTCGTCTGGTCTAGCAGCAGAGTCTCAAAATAAAGATGACAAGCAGATACCTCACGAAGAACGTCAGTCATAGCAGTCTCTGAAGGACCAACCCGCAGCTTTAACAAATGAGACTTATGAAATGCCTGTAGTTAAAATATATAACTCACAAGATAAGGCTGCCATACTTTATGGTATAAACTTCCAAGTAATCAAAAATCATCAAACATCATTTTACTTGTACATCCAACAACTAAAATGGGAAAAGCAGGACTTTCCAAGACAGTATTCCACCACACATACTTCAGATGAGTCCTGCCTGATGGTTTTTGAATAAAAGAGAAGTGATAGCTCCTGAGCAATTGCTACTAACTTCACCCAAAACATGAATGCTTCTGCAGCAAAACATAAAAATAGTACCTTAATTGCATAATGTTTTCCATCCAGAGAGCTCCGATAGAGAACCTATGGCCGAAGCAAAATGGCTAAAGTAAAAAAATCAATTTCTTCAAGGAAGTAATAGAACATAACATCAGCCAAACCAATGCTTACCACTTTCCCATAGCTCCCAGCACCAATCTTACGCTCATGCACATACTCATTGATAATCTTAGTCCCATTTTCATCCTGGAAAATGCAACAACATACACTATATCAAATCACTGTATTACAAGAGGGAATACCAACTTTCAAAATTCATACATGTAAGATTAAATAAAATTTAAACAAACAGCTAGACGTACATGGGACATATAGGTCCTTCAGTTAGGGTTCGTTTGATTGAGCTTTTCAAGTAGAGCTTTTTGGAATAGAGGTTTTATAAGTAGAACTTCTTGAAGTAGTGCTTTTAACAAAAAATATTGGTTGTCATAGACATCTTTCAGTAAAAATTGTATGATAACTTTAAGAGACAACTTTTTAATAAGGTCAAATTTTTAAAATAAAGCGAGGTCATTTTAGACAATTTTACCTTTTAAAAAGGTTAAAAAACCTTTCCTCTTAGACACTACTACTGATCAGCATGACTTTCTTTCTTGAGTATGGTAAGGGGTACAGAAACATTCTCTTATCACAGCTTGAATGGGATTCATTTAAGGGAAAAAGACAAAGTCGATTCAATCCAACTCCAACCGACTGGCTGGAGAGATATTTAGTCATGAAAGGCACGCTAAGGAAAGGCACAAGCCCTAGTCAACTCCATCTTTGTAGGGAAGGGGATCTCTTCCTGGGTGAAGGTGAAAATGAAGGTGGGCTCGGAGATAGGATTGTCCCTTTTGGTTTTTGGTCAGTAAGGCAAATAGTTGACAGCGGGTGTATGCTTTATTGCCTTATCTGCCTGCAGGTATGAATGAGCGGATCGCTTAGTCCCGATTTATAGTCTCTTGGAGTGGTTGTTCAGGTATTGGTGGGTTTTGGACTAGGTGTCTTATGTTATCTTTTCGATGGCAGTGAAATGTGTTTCTTTCTTTGTAAGAACGCGAATTCTCGTAAATAAGTCGGGTTGGGGTGAGTAGCATTCCTTGATGGAATCCGAGCTTAGAGAACGTAATGAGCGACGTCGCGAGCGAGGAACGAGCGGAGAAGCTTTTGAAGTGAACTAAGCAAGGGCGAGGGAGCAAAGTACTCCAGAAGCAACGGCTTTCGCGCAGCCGTTTTCTTGCTGGCAATCTCAACCGGTTCCGACAACAAGAGGTTTTGCCCAGCCCAACTCACTAATGGCCTTCTTCTCGTCTTCGGAGTAGGAATCTACACCTTCTTAGGAAAAGAAGAGTGGGGTGGGAATCT
>JAVXUL010016355.1:0-12111 GCA_035590515.1 Trichilia minutiflora
AAACATAAATCTCTTGAAATTTACAATATGGTTTCTACAAAAGCTCCCTCAACATGATGCATTTCAAGAGCATCATCGGCAGAATCTGCAGACTCCATCCGTAACCTATTTGCCTGTCAAGTTTGAACATGAGTTGAAACTTGTCACACAATTGTTTTCAAAACAACAACTAATAGGCAAGGAAAAGAACATCGATCAAAGCTCATTCCAAAATATCAAAAGAAATTCCAATTAAGGAAGCACGAGAAATAACTAATCACTTGTAAATTTCTCTAAACTCTTCAAAATCCATACATTTTCTGACAAACCAAGCCACAAGAACTCAAGGATTATCCCTTTCACCATAATTTTAAAATATAAAATATAATATTGTTTATAGCTTTATTTTCTTTTTAATACTGAAAGAAAATTATTTAGCATATCAACAAAGATAGTTGTTAAAAACTTCAGAAGAATCTGTCACTTTTTTCATAATGAATGTCTTCTCATTACCATTGATACATTCACATTTCCATTTGACACGAAGAAGTTTTCACCAAAAGTTTCCAGAGGCAAGTAACAACAGTTATTAGAACATGATCGACAATAACAATAATAGCAATAACACAAAATGACAATGAGGATAACACCAAAAGGATGACCAAAAGTATAGGGAACAAAGAAAAGAAGGAAACAAGATAGCCAGTTATCCAGTATCACTCAACATCACTGAGGTCAGAAAAGTGACCACACGCATGCTACTAAGCAGGCACACACAAGTTACGCACACACAAGATTTCAAATTCAGATCTCCCTCAAGTGGAGTAACTACATCTTACAATGTAAGTTGCAATTTACAACAGAAGTTAAACATGACAACACAAGACAAAAACACCACAGACAATCAACAGACAGAATGATATAAAGAGAAGTACACATACATTGTTCAAGAACTGGAAAGCTGTTCGAGTCCCATGGTTTTCCTTAATGTAAATGAATAGGCGTATAATCTGCAAAACAATGTTGAAGACGCTATTCATTAGCCTTGCACAAAAAATTAGAAAAAGAAGGAACAAACGAAAGAAAAATATTCTACCCATTAGCAAAGCAGAACAATTTTAAAAGCATATGCAAGCATAAGAATCTAATCAAGGAATAATTGAACAAAAAGCAGTGAGATAGCTGTCAATACCAAACTGGATATATCTTCCTTGACTTGATTGCCATCCTCTACAGCAGAGGAATGGAGTTCACCACCACTCAATTCAATCGTCTTGATGACCTTTGCAGAATAAAGTATTACCCCAAATCTCATGGGAAATTGGTTCCCATACAATGATGTAATCATGTCAATAACCTGCAAAATTGTAATAATAGATTACCCTGAGATTTCTCAGAAGAATTATACAGAAGAAGCAATAAAACAATCAGATCAACAGACATAGAACATGCCTCAAGACCACAGACAGTAGCTGGATCAAGAACATAAACTGCGTGAAATAGATTCTTTCGGATATAACGTAGTTGTCCAGGGAACACAGGCATCAAAATCTACAAAAAATAAATTGTTAGAAACTATTTGCCAGGAACTCATGCAAATCGAAACAAATTTAGTTCAGAAAAGAGAAAGGGAACAAAAGACGATCTACCTCGTTTATGTTGTTTCGCCAACGCCTATACATTTCATCTTCTTCCAAGTTATTGAGATATTGAACATGAGTTGAACGAAAATCAACACGGAACATACTGGACTCAGAAGGAGGCACAGTTGATAGGAGTTTCTTTGTAATAGTGGGTGGAATCTGATTTTTTTTAAATTAAAAAAAAAATCAACGAACTTCAGTATAAACTTAGAAGCTGTTATAGGAAATTCCAGTTCAACATATTCACCTTAAACAACTCAGTAAAGACATACCAGAGCAAATAATGAGCGAGCTCAGAAATAAAACATAATCAATAACAGAACATCACTATAAAACCAGTTGACACAGGAACAAAGAAAGTCATCAAGTGGAAATCATAAGAATAATTAAGATCAGTCATTTCCTTTCACATATTTAGCAAAAAATTCAAAAGTTTTTCCAAGAAACAGAAATGGCTCATATACTAGCTCAGAATGTGTTAAACCCTTTTTTAGTTTCTGAAGACCCAGAAATCCATTGACCTTTCCATGTTCACCAATTTCTAAAATGAGGACTGTTGACAAACCGTACATCCTTGGTGGTCAAAAACCTCATAGGACATATTTATACTAGGTTGGTGGCCCCAAGAAGTTTTAAAACCTCTCACCTCTTGGTTAATTCCAAAGGACCACTCAACCCATCAGCAAAATTTTAGAAAATGACAAATTGTAATTGTGGTCATAAACAAGATGACCATACAAAGCTGTGAATTATGCAAGGATTGAACTCAATGATGTCTTGAGATTAAATTCAAAATGTATAGGAAGCCCTATTGATGGTCAAACCAACCACAACTTTTTTAAGACATCATTGAGTCATCTACTACATAGTTATGCTGACTAACAAATTTAAAGATAAAAAAGGGACACAAAGAGAAAGAAAAATTCAGAAAGGTACCAATCTTTGATTTTTGAAATTAAATTCGAGAGAAAAAGGACCACATCATAGAAGAAAGTTGGAATTCAACATTTTGCATCACTTTGACCTTCAGTTGCCATGCACTTTCAAGACTATTAATTTTTCTTGGACATCTTAATTGGAAACATGTTTTGGGATAATACTGCAAGGAGATTTCTTTGTCTAGAGAGCATCTCTGCTGTTCAAAGGGCAGTCCTCTAACAGGCCAAAGTGAACAACTCAGCAACTATATTGCTCAAAATAACTAAATTACAAGAGAAAGGGAATTGGCATCCTTAACCTTCATCTTTGAAAATTGATCTGCCAAGGATAATTCCTGATGAACCAAGTCAATCAACCTATATAAAAAAGAATGAATTAATACCAAAACATAAAAAGTAACCAAAAAAAAAAAAAGTAAAGGCAAATGTTGTATTGAGAACATCCAAATGTTAAAATACTAAAAATGTACTTATATCATGAAAGAGGAAAAAAAAACAGAAAACACACAAACATGGAGTAGAGCAATGGACAAAAAGAAGAAGTCAATAATTGTGTTGGCCTTGATTTGAGAGTGATTTATTTGGTCTGAATGAGTAATGTCATTCATCAGAAAAAGACATCAGAGTATGTATTATGAGGATCCAAGTTAGCAATTTTGAGAAATATTGTCTAATTACTCTATCTCTTTAAAAAAAAAAATTCCATTTCAAAATTTAAATGTAAGGAGGATAATACATTATTAAGACTTTGTTCCTTTGGAAAGAGGTGGGGTAAGCTGAGTTTCCCTCACTAAAAGGGTCTCTTAAAAGCACAAAGTTGGTTAAAATACAACACCAAATAGATAACCTATACTTTCCACTTTATGATCCAGCGATCACATAATGAAACAGAGGTGGCATGGCCTCCGTAAAAATGTGGAACACAGCATGCATGTGCATATTGTATCATACAACTTTACTTAGTAAGATATAATGTAACAATATGGATCTCTCTAAAAAATAAATGACAACATTACAGTTCAGAGTACACTGATCACACACAAAGACCCAAGAAATTTAAAATATCTAGATCTTCAAGAAGAAAAGAGAAAAAAATTTAGATGGATAAAAAGCATTACAGGTAAAGGTCAATATCATCAATATTGATTAAAGCACCATTCAGAGCCATTAAGGACTTCCCAGGGGGGATAAATCGCTGGTTTGCAACTATTTCATCCTTGATTGATTCATTGAGCTGCACAATGTAAAGAAATGCCATGATTTATCTTTGGAGCAAACACTTCAAATGTTAACAGTCATTCCATACAATTTTAGCTGCAATGAAAAGAAAATTACCTTCATACGAGATAAAGAAGAAACTACACTTGGAAAATTTTGGCTAATTTCTTGCATTGACTGGAAAGGGTCAGATGCATGAATTATTTTCTGAGCAGTTTGATGCCCTAAATCTGTGGAAACAAAAGCATTAGAAAACTGCAATTTATCAAAATTAATATAAGAAAAGAACCTAAAATAATAAATACCCTTTAGTTCCCAAACATCAAGTGTGTCTGAAACCGTGGATGACAACAGGTAATCTCTGAAAGCCATTATCTCAGATGTCAGATCAGGTTTACGTTCCTGTAAAGACATTTCAGAAATATAATTAACTTTATGGTGACTAGGTGCAAATTCCGTGCCACATTCTATAAAAGCAAACATCCACATATTCTGAATATATTTAAAAACTGTAAATAAGAAAATAAATGGAAGGATCAATGAGGTGAGTAATGATTGCAAAGTTGTCATTACTCATGCGGAAGTATAAATAATTGAAGAACGTGTATTTAATTTTAAGGATACAAACCAGAATTTTAGAAAATATGAAACCTCTAACTTCTTGGCTAAGATCTTCAATCCGAGGATCTTCCAGAGTAACACCTGCAGCTCAAACCTCAAGACAATTAAGGACAGGGAAGGAAATCCTCACTGATTGAAGTATTAAGGACCAAAAGTGCATGGAGCCAAGAACAGTTATTCCATCTTAGCTATAAGAAATACTTCATACGTATCTAGAATTAACAATGTTATTTAAAAGTCAATGATTCATCAGCAACCATTCTTTTGAATAAATAGGGATTTGGAATAACAATACTCGACAAATTCTAATATTGTTATCACACAACAAAATGGTAAAGTATAAAAATAATTAGCCCAACTAAGAAATGAGAATGATTATTAATGAATGATGTTTACAGCAAAATGGCCATAACTACAGGATTGGTTTCTGACAAAAATATGACATGTAAGTAATGAGCAAAATCACCAATTACAGAAAATGCCGTGCCTGCCGAGGGAGCAAGGCATATGGCAACGCAAAAAATTAAGAAAACCAAAAATTGGCAGGGAAAAACATGAAACATTTTTGAGTAAGAATTAAGAAATTACAAGGTTACTGTGGTAAAAATAATGGATATTCAGACACTCATGCAGTAAACTAATCTATACAAAACTGTTAAAGAGTGCATTCAATAGAATGAAATCAGAGATAGCATACACCAATGCCAGTTTGCTGCATACTGAATTAACTTTGCCTTTCTAATTTTTATGTTTAAGTAATAACATCTCATGAATCATATAGCCTAACCTTCTTTTATTGTACTGTCATCCATAGCCTTATATTCCATATTTTTCAAAGCAAGCTCAACACCATAGCCACCCAGGTTTAAGGAATCTGTTGCACCAACAGCACCACAAATGCCAGCTTTTGTTTCACAGCCAGAAGGTAATACTGGTCTAACGACATACCTCACTTTCCCCTGAAAATTATTGACAAGATTTAGCATGAACCCCATAAAGTGATTTATTATAAAAGGAAGTAAATCATATACATTCAAATAAAACAGGGTGATTTTGGAGTTGTCTGAGGAATGCCATCTATTCATTTGTGAAGCACATTGACCAGTTTTTTGAAGCATTTTAACTTTTACAGGCTCAAGACATCAACAATGCTAGTTGTATATCATTGGATAATGTTAAAATATAGTTTAGTAACTGCAAGGAAAATCTCAAGTCATCTCAAATGCTGCAGGGTCAAAAGTTTGAGCTCGTAATAGATGTCATGACATAATTTTTGCTCTGTGATTAACATGGCCTTCCCATAAAATACTGGTGCATTCTCAGATTGAAGAATTTAGAAAGCCATCATTAACTTCATGCTAAAGATGGAAATTTATGAATATGTAGAAGAAAATAATTCATTTATAAAGCAACAGTCTGAAATCAATTGGATCTATGTTGAAAACAAATAAAACAATAACAAAAAATATTAATAACGGACCTCTTTGGCAGCTTGAACTAAGTTGACATGAAACTCATTAAAGCAATCAGTTCCAAGAGCCCCGTAAAGAATAGCAGTAGGACTGGAAATACTTGACTCGACATGAATGTGATCAAAATCAAATAATTCGGGCTGCTGAAATGATTCTCCAGCACTGCCATCCAAGAAATAAACAAATTAACGGATAACAAGCAATAACTTACAATTACAAGATAAATATTAAGATGTGATTACAGGAAAATGATAGAACAGTAGTTACAGTTCGGTGGGGTTTTGGATCCACAATAACAGTTCTGAAACTTGAAAGAAAAGCACGCCACCAGTATCCACCCAACAACATTTTCCACGAGGTCCTTTTGGATTTACACCAACAAGTAAGGAATCTGATTTCTTGGTATCTTCATTTGATTCCAAGGTTTTCCCCACTTCACTGTTTGAATTACTATCATCGACTGGTGGAAATGAAGAAAGAGACTCATCTGCTAATTGGCGATAAAGTACTAATCTTGGAGATGCTGATCTCAGCATCAGGGAGAATTCAAATAGTGATGCCAATGATCCACTCAAAAGAGAGCTCCCATGTTTCAAAATTCTTTTCAAGCAACCTTTAGCTGTAAGAGAATCAGCATCATCCTCTTGAGAATGAAGCCAAGCCTCAACGAACTCCCAAAAAAGATCCTTCCTTTCTTTAGCTAGTAATTCACTATACCAAAAATTGTAAAAGGAAAAAAAGTCACTATAGTATCCTTATTTACGTTTCAAGAAGATCTAACCAAAAATGCCCATAAAACCATAGAATTCACCTTCTAATTACTATTCTAAGCTTTCAGATTTCAAAAAACAAAGAAACTATTCAAAAATTTCAAGAAAATTTCCAACCAACGTAAATAAAAACGAAGATACTACCTAACAATGCGGTTAATAAGGAAATCAAATTTTAAATTCCAACTCAAAAGTTTAGCACAAAGTTAAAACAATAATATCATGCTAAACAATAAACAGATCAATACCCACTTCAAAGTTCATAAAAAACTAATTAAAACGATCAGAGAATGGAATGGAAAATCAAAATTTCGATAAATAAACATATTCCCTGAGATAACAAACGTACCCAGCTTCCAAAAGCAATGGCGTCCCGGACCACTTGGCCTGAACAGCGACCTGAACATTCTTAGGTTTTCGTATCTCCGCACAAACTGAAGCAAACCCAGAAAAGCCAACACTAACGAAAATGATCCATACGCAGAACCGAGATCTAAAACGAGGCTCCATTTGCTAATCAAGCCCTGAAAAAGCAATGAAAATTCGAAACTTTCACGCTTTCATGGGTTCATAGAGATCCAACATAGATTAGAAACGGAAGTGGAGTGAGTTTTGGTTAAGAGAGAAGACGGGTCTTGGGGTGAAGGCGATCCCTGCACTGGCGTCGACCAAAACTTCGCGACTTCGCCAAGGGACACTGAAGTCTGAAGACTTTGACTGTTCTCACGGGTTGTATGGTCTTTTCAACTCCAATTATGTAAATTGGATTAAACAGTGTTGGGCCATTGGCTCCATTCGTCCTCTTCACATTCTGTAGTTATACCCAAACCCAACATTCAGTATAAAAGATAATGCTGACGTGTTTATTTATTTATTTGTAATTTATCCTTCCTTATTAATAAATATCTACATTATCTTATATGCTAAATTATAATAAAGATATTATAAATAGTTTTATGCACTTTCCTAAAATTAAGATATAACTTAAATTATTTTATAATAAATTAATATTAATCTCTTTTCATCATCTCTGTTTTTTTTTTTAAACTCAATACACAACTACAGTATATTAAAGATTTCATTGCTCTCTGTAGTTTATCTCTATTTTCTCTTATTTTCTTTGGAATCAAACACAGTGATTTCATTGAGAAAATATTTGTAACAACTTATGTGATTACAACCACTCTGAATGTTGCTAATGTTGTTAAAAAGAAAGAAAGAGAGAAAAATTTTAAAAAAAATTGGGAACATTTCTCTTATTTTGACTTTTTTTTTTAATAATATCTATACCTCAATCCCGTTGTATAGGTCATGCGGGCGTCAATATTGTCAAGGACTATAATCCTTCAAGATTTAACTAAGAATTTAAATTTTTAAAGAATTTTAGATTCGAATCCCAGACATATCATTTTGTTAAAGTGTTAAGGGAGTTAAACCGTAAATTTTATCTCAACTATCCTTTTAGATATGATAATAGACCAATTCGATTGATATCTATCTT
Source organism: Trichilia minutiflora (assembly GCA_035590515.1). Lineage (NCBI taxonomy): Eukaryota > Viridiplantae > Streptophyta > Magnoliopsida > Sapindales > Meliaceae > Trichilia > Trichilia minutiflora. The sequence continues at coordinate 8,143 of JAVXUL010016355.1, forward strand.
TAAATTAATAGATTAAGATTTTTCACGTATAAAAAAAAAAATCTATATAAATTATATACAAACTTTAACGGAATAAATAACTGGCTTATAGCTTTTCGTACAATTGCCGTCCCCTTGACTTTGGAATTAGACTTTGGAAGTAAAATTGTGGAAAGTGTTGAAGAACACTAATTTTGAATAGAACTCAATTATATTTTAACTAAAATTTTATATTTTAATTTTTATCTCACAATAACTGTAGAGTAAAAGCGGTTGTATTACGATAATGCATCAAGACCAAACATACTTATAATCTTAATAATGAAAATAACTGCCAACAATGAGTCCCTAATAAATTTCTCTGTTTTCTATGAATTTACTTGGTAAACTAGGATAATTGGTACTGGTACTTGGTTGAATACTGCAGGATCGGTTTATTACATCATCACATAATCCTGGATTTCGTTCAAAGCTGGAGCTTGAAAACTTATATAACTGTCCTCCCTCCTGAAGGTATTGGTCCTTCAAGATTTATTGTTTGCAACACAGAAAGAAGACAAGAAATGAAGATCTCTAAATGATGCAGGATTATTCATCATAGATCGAGAAAGAGAACCAGACAAATTGTTGCTATAAAGAAGCAACTTTTCCAAGTTGGTGAGAATGCCAATGTATAGGGGAACAGAGCCAGTCAATCAGTTAAAAGTAAAGTTCAAGAATCCTCAGACTTGTGAGATTGACAATGAGATGAACAACAAAAATTATATGCAATCCAAAATTATGAGAAAATAATTACATTCTCCACCCATATCTCAAAAAGGTTTTATGCTTATATATTTATAAAGAAAAATCAACGACTAAAGATGACAACAGTTCAAAATCACATGATGCGGAATTTTTTTGTCCATACATTATATGATTGACTATCATATACTTTGATTGATGTCTACATTCTTGTAAATCAGCTAGTAAATTTTGAGAATGATTTTTAAAATCCTTGCAATCTTGATCATGTGATTCTTATTATAAACTACATCCAAAATCTATTTTTTTCACATTTTTTTTAATGTATTTAGTAGTAGTCCTTTTATCAATGGATTTGCAGTCAGAAACCGTGTGTTTATTGAAAAGGAAAAGAAGAGAGGAGACATGTAATTAAATAAGAATTTATCTGATAACTTATTTTCTTTGTACAACGAGTTCTCATTTAGGCATGCAAAAATTATTATAGTCAATATTCAAGTTAAAGTGTCGTCAATGAAAAAAAAAAAAGCAGTAATCTTCCCATTTCCTCTCTTTGCATTGTCTTTCCAAATTTTATCTCAAGATTTCTGCATCTTTTATCGTGCCTTTCTCTCAATGGTATCTACCATACCACAAATGATGCAGAACTTTAAACTTCCGAAGGGACAGGGGATAGAGTATCCCACCTGCAATTCCAATAATGAATCCAAAAACAGCTCCAGCAATTAGGCCATAATGAAGTTCGTTATTTTCTGTGGATTTACATGGCAAACCACGATTGGCATTAGTTCTTGGTTGAATAGTACACGATCGATTTATGAAATCACCACATAATCCTGGATTTCCTTCAAAGCTGGAGCTTGGAAAAGTATCAAACTGACCTCCTGAAGGTATTGGCCCATGAAGATTGTTGTTTGCAACAGAGAAAGAAGACAAGAAATGAAGACCTCTGAGTGATGAAGGAATTTTACCTGATAGATAATTTCCAGATAAATTCAATCTCTCCAAGTTGGTTAGTTGAGAAATTTGATTCGGTACATTTCCAGAGAAGTTGTTGTGGCTGAGATCGAGGACATGAAGCAACTTTAGCTGTCCAATCTCAGCAGGAATAGTACCACTGAGGCTGTTGTTCTTCAAGTAAATTGCTCTTGGTAGGTTGAAGAGTTTATTATATTGTCGAATTGTATCATTAATGTGTTGTCTGGTGTAAAGAGGGAGCTCCAAATTGCGTCCATTCAATTGATTGTTCTCTTTTTCCGATGCCAGTGCTGGCAATCTCAAAAATTCCTTTGAAAGTTTTCCTGAAATAAAGTTATCAGACAAGTCTATGTAGAACAAACTTGGAATATTACCTAACCACCCTGGAACTGAACCTGTGAGTTGATTTAATGATAAATACAAGACTTGAAGCTTCTTCAGCTTGCTGATCCAGGATGGAACTTGACCTCTGAGTTTACAATTGCCTAAAGCCAAAACCTGGAGATTTTGAAATCCATCTTCCAATGATATGGAGTCATCATCTGGCATCCTTTCATACATGAAATTCCGAGCAATGATGAGAAATTTAAGATTCTTGCAACCCATCAAACTCCTAATTGCACCAGGGAGGTTCGTGAAAGAGTTGATGCAAAGTGAGAGGAAAGTGAGAGATTCTAGTGCAACTATGTTGGGTGAAATTTGTCCCTCTAACTGATTATCAGACAAGCTAATAACAATCAGCGACTTGCACGAAGTAAGAGATAATGGAAAGCTACCTGTGAACAGATTGCTAGCAAGGTCAAGCCTTTGAAGCTTCAAAAGTGTGGAGAAGTTGAATGTTGAAACATCTCCTTCAAAGTAATTGTGCTCTAAATTCAATGTTTTGAGATTAGTGCAATTCTTCATGGACGGAGGAAGAGAACCAGACAGATTGTTGCTGTAGAGAAGCAAATTTTCCAAGTTGATGAGCTTGCCAATGTCTATAGGGATAGAGCCAGTCAATTGGTTAGAGTAAAGCACAAGAGTCCTGAGACTTGTGAGGTTGGTGATGCCACTTCTAATGGATCCAGAGAGGTAGTTATTAGGCAAGGATAGTTCTTCAATTGATGTAGCAGCATAAATGTCATCAGGAAGTGATCCTGAGAGAGAATTGAAACCCGCCTGGAAAGTCTGCATACTGTAGCAATTTCCTAGTCCAAGAGGAATCTGGCCTGTGAACTCGTTATAAGAGAAATCCAAGTGCTTGATGGAGCAGAAAGAATCAATCCAGGCCGAGGAAGGGATAAATCCTGTGAAACTATTGTTGCTAACATTAAAACTGATCAAATTTTGAGTTAGCTGAAAAAAGGTTGATGGGATTATCCCATGGAACTGATTACTTGATAAATCTATGATCTTTAAGGTATTGGGCGACAGAAATGATGGAAACTCACCAGAAAGACTATTGTAACTCAAATCAAGAGTTTCCAGCGGAGTTAAAGAAGTGAGGGAACCGATAGAGAGAGGACCTGAAAAGCTATTGTGGGAAAGATTGATGTGGGAAAGATGTGTCATGTTGTTGATAGACAAAGATATCCTTCCCCTTAGGCCTCTGAACGGTAGCCATAGATGACTGATACTACCTCTATCATCACATATGACACCTTCCCAGAGACAACAATCAATGGATGAAGACCAGTTCAATGGAGGAATACGAATTTCTGATGATACATTGAAGTCGAGAGACAACAAAGTGTTTTGATCCTGATAATTGCATCCTTCATGAAGATGGGCAGAGCAAGACAGAAATAGTAACATAAATTGTAGACCTAATTTCATGGTTTATTGCTAGTCTTGACCTTGATAATTGGAAGTTTGGTGAGCTACCTCATTGTCACAAGAGACTGCAGTCGAGGTTTAAAATATCAGCCCACATGAAATTGAAAATTTTAATCTGCAATTGAAAGTTTCGCACATAACCAGGTTATTGGGAATTAATCAAAAATGGCTATTATTCAAAGTCTGTAATAAAAAATAACTAACTTACACAGTAACGTTGAATTTTGCGTTTGACTTAAAAAATCGGACGAAATTGCCCTCGATTTTACCCTCTTTTACCTCTAATTTTATCACACTTAACACTTCTCCGCTTTTGATCTCTCCCACCGACGCCCTGCATTGTTCCATCGACGGCCTCCATTCTCCCACCAACGACTGCATTCTTCCACATATTTGTGAAGGTCCGTTTCCATATGCAATTTTTTGTGATTTGTTGATTTTTGGTATTTT